>JAAGNO010024310.1:31228-52585 GCA_033439905.1 Ceryle rudis
CCCCAGCTCCGTTGCCCTTCTCTGGCCACGCTCCAGCCCCTCCAGGTCCTGCTGGGAGTGAGGGGCCCAAAACTGAACACAATATTCAAGGTCTGTGGGTGCTAGCCCCAGCTGGAACACTGCATGCAATTCTGTTTGGAGAAGATCTGTCCAGACGGTACATAAACAGTATCAGGGTTAAAGACAGCATCTCAACTAAAGCCCTTTCCCTTAGGATATATAGACACGTGTATATTTCCAATGCAACAAAGTAAAGAGCTGAGATTTGAAGTGCAGAAATCTTGTTAAAGCAGCAGGTGCTCTGGTAGAGGAAGAAGGTGCTAATTGTAGCTGCATGGTCCCATACATCACAGCACAAAACCACTTTCCAGGGCCATCAGACACGGTAAAACAGAACAGGAATGGACCAACAAGCAAAATTTTAACGGGATTTCAGATCTGAGCACAGATCAGCTCTGGTCTTGCTGACAGGGCTCCAGGTAAAAATACCAATTCGTCGAAAAGCTCTGAGGCACAGCCTTACACAGAGCTACCAAACAAGACACCAACCTCTTCCTCCTCCTGCCCTCACCAAGCTCCTCTAGCAGCAGCACACCCTTCCTTCAGTCAACCCTACCTAAGTGGACAGGTCCACGTGTGGCTACACTGCAACCAGCCCAACTCCTGCAACCAAGAAAGAAAAACACGCATTAGCAACAAGGACGAACTTTCAGGTGGCACCTCTGTCCTTCAGGCAGAACTCAATTCCTGGAAAACCTGTCACCCTGCAGAGCGAAACTCAGCAATAGGAACAGAGCTAAGAAACAAAGCTTAGCTTCAGGGGTTTTCTCCCCTTCCTTGCTTCCAGTATCTGCATAAGGGAAGAATTTGTCAATACCAACTACCTGCTAGCACTCGCTCGGCCTTCCTTCACTCAGGCGGTCACAAGGGAACTCCAGCTGGTCTTTCTCCACAGTGTGAAGTTCTATTACCATCAAAAAAACCAGCTCAACTCCTGGCTGTGCTTCCAGGTCTAGAAAGCTAGAAGAGCTAGTCTGAAAAGCAGGGTTACATCTTCCTCTGCCAGACAGAAGCTGAACTGTGATTTCTGCCACATGGTGCAAACCACCACCTACATTCGAGAACAGACTGTAGGTCTCCTCTCCGTGACTGTAAGCAGAGCAACTCCAGCTTTCCCTGCCATTCCGTGCCACCAGATGTTGTCACACACCATGCAGACCACCAGAGCATCCTGGGCAGTGAGCTACCAATACCTTGGTCTTTGGGGAAACTGCTCCTTCATATCAATGGATCATTTTTTGTTGCTTGTGAGATAATTTCTCTGCAGATGTTCTCTTGCAAAACCGTTAGCGAGTGTTGCCATGGAAAGCCACAGCCATCTGAGACCAATTTACAGCAAGAAAGCAGCTCTGCAGTAGCTATGCCAATGCCACCCAGAGCTTTGAACATCAAATACACTGACATCCAACTCAATCTCTTTGCTGGGAAACTAATGAAAGAGAGTTAGTCAAGGCAATGTTTCAACCTTGTCTTACTATCCCTATGAACGACTGCATTTTGAAGAAGCTTTTGCTCTCTCAGACACTGGGCTTCCTTCTCAGGACAGTCATCGTGCCTGGAAATAAGAGGTGTGCAACCGTGCTCACTAGTGCTGGAGTAGATGACGAAATGAGGGTAAATGTTCCAACAGTGGCGGATGTAGCACGGAGAAGCTATCACTTAAAACCTGAAAGCACTCAGTTTAATTACAACTGCAATAAACAGTAAAGCAAATATAAAATAAAAAAATAAGTTTAGATTTAGCCACGTAGGTGCACAAGAGGCATGTTCAACGAAAAGTGAGCACCACAGAGCTTTCCAATTCAAGAAGTCAAGAGTCAAGGAAAGTTACTGGACTACACTGGTTCACTGTGTACAGAAAAAAAGCTCTAAGTTTAGAAGAGCTGGAGGAGAGTGACCTGCTTAGCATCTCACGTTAAAAAGCTAACCCAAGACATAGAGAGGCCTCTCTCAAGTCCCACCTCTGCCTGACCCATAAACTGGGACAAGGGAGCTGCATGTTCAGAGGTGCCACTCTCCAAACTGCAAGGACCGCAAAGCGGCTCAAAGGTCGCATTTGCTTTTGCTCTCTTCTGAAAAGCAAAGGCTGGATGTAGAGGTCAGCGTACGTATGAGCGGGTGGGCTTCAGAGGAGGAATGGTCTCTGCAGATGGTTTATGGTTTCGGCTAACGAGCCCCACTATCATTTTCCAGATACTGCGTTTTGTTATCAGTGCACGCTAAAGAAGTGAACGAGCCCTACGGGGCTCAGCCAGCCACCCTTTGGTGGGTTTTATTTTGACTCAAGAGAAATCCCACTGAGCTGAATTCAAGGGGTTGCACCAGGGACAGACACTGAGGAGATACCAGCAGAGCCCAATGCAGCCCTGCCATCTGCCTTCTCACGCTGCACCTCTCCATTAAATTAATTAAATGCATTTAAAGGACACTTCCCACTGTCTCCCACCAGCATGACAGAGACCAAAAAGAACATCAATCCCCAGAAAGGAAAACCAACGTCAAGTTCTGACATTGCTATTCGAAGCTGATTGTATTTTTTTAAGCTTTTAATTTAAGCAACTCCATCTTGACAGCACTGGACGTATCCACCGGCACGCTCGTACCCGCGCGTGCGTATCAAAGTATGTGTATGACTGGAGATGAGGAAGATTTACTGCCGCTGAGACCTAAGTTTTAATATGAGTGGGAAATACAGTCCTTCATCACCCATCTGCGGGGATAAACACACAGAGCAATTACTTTTTATTACTGGCTCTGGTGGTTATTGTATCACCAGAGTACGCCTGCACTAATGAGGAGCTGTAAACACGTTTATTCCTATTAGTCAGAGGAAGGAACTGCGAGTTGTTAATTGGCTTGTCTGAAGCAAAATGAGACATAACGCTGAAGTCCCTCTTCTAAATCCATTCGGCTTGTTTTAGGGATTTATTTCCAGATTATTTTCTGCTCTCCTCACCATTTCCCCAAGGTCAGAGCTTCTCAGGGCAGGCAGCACTCGGCTCACCCGAGGTCCCTGCAGGGACTGCTGTGCCACGTGCTGCAGCCTTAGTGCCAAGGATGCAAAAACTGGATGAGCGGATGGACTCTCCACCAGGGTAATCTTCAGTTCCTTGCAATTACTTTCATATTTTCAGGCTCTAATGAATCCTTACATTGCCTACCTTGCTTTGAGAAGAGGAGGTAAGCCCTAAACACCACCTTTACAAGTGATACAGAAATGACATGGTAAAGATCTCACCCTAAATCCTCTTTCTCTGATCCCAACTGTGACAAAGACTGGAAAAAAAAAATATTTTTTAAATGTCTTTAATGTTTTTCACAGCTGCACACTCCTTTCTTCCTAAAAAATCATCAAATACAAGTAAACTGGCAGAGAACACTTGAAACAAAGGAAGCCAACCAGTGAAAGCCAACTGAAGGTACTTGGAAAGTTGTCTTGAGCAGACAATTTGAACTCTGACAAGTAACAAGGATCTTTGTGCCTCCCTTTCTTCAGGGACCAAAAGGCAGAGTCTGAACCGTGGTGCCTCTCCAATAGCAGGGTGAGATGCTCCTCCTCTGCTCTTTTGACCTCCTATGGCCAAACCTACAGATGGTACTCGTAGCTGTCTCGCTTACGTGCGCACACACGCACAGAGAGTCATCAACTGCTCCTGTCAGTGCAAACATGGTGTCAGTCACATCTCAGAAGCCCTCTGGGTCCTAGGACAGCACATATCCTCCATGGTTTCATACTGATTCTCCTACAGGACTTCAGAATAGGGGACAGAATAGAATGTTACGAAGGCCAGGTTGCAAATGCCGCAGTTCAAAGTCTTATCTAAGAGTTGTTTTCTGCTCGAAATAGAGGAACACCCTAGTATCAGTTTTATCTCCTGAGACAACTAAAATAACTGACAATTTAGCCTTTAAGCACAGGCAGACTTTGCCACAAGCAGCCTGTTCTGCGGGAACACAAGGCTGAGAAGGAACCCGTAGATCCAGTCTGCCCCTCCACCACCATCTATTAACACAGACCTTATTCTGTCCCCAGCTTGCACCTGCCTGAACTGATAACCCGAGCAAAGCAATATGGTGCTTAAAGACACTGTACCAGTAATTATGGATTTATTCAACCAACCAAAGTTCTAACAGTTATTTTCAACAAGTTCTCTACTGAATTTTCACTACCCAATTTGACTGTGAATGCAATGGCTCAATGTGGTGCACTTCTTACCATTAAGAGGATTGCTGGCTGAGTCTTTTATCAACTATGAGTTATATCCTGGGATCGCCCTGTGAAGAAAACTAAATATTTACACTCAATTCATTCAGTCTCTTGGACAAATATATAGGCTATTTTTAACTAACCAGATAAACAGGAGTAAATTTTACATGGTAACCTCTGAGAGTTGTGCCAACTGCGTTTCAAAGACGCTAAGACACATCAGTGGCTTTAGTGTAAAATGGTGAGCAGTGGAACTTTGATTTAATTTGCTTGGGGAGTCCCGTTTGGGTTACAGACGTGAGAGTTTGTGCCGCAGATTGCACAACTATCCTATTGCTTTGGTCCCAGGATGACCAAAGTTGGCCTTTACACTCCTCCTTACACAGACGGCCGTGACTACGCTTAGCGTTTGACATAGAGGTGTGGCAACGCACAGGATCTCGCCCTGTACAACACTTTCAACCTGGCAGTCAAAGTACTTTTCTGCCTACAGAGTCTCACAGCTCTTCCAGTTTGCCAACCCAACTTAAGTCTTCTATAAAATGCTGGTAGGGCCGAACCACCTCATGTTTATTTACAGTTCACCAATTTCTCATTTTAGAAAACATTTGCTTGTGCTATTTCTGGAGTTGCTGCCTAGAAACTTGGTGGTCTTGCCTTTAACAACAAAATCGTCCTCCTATCAGTCTTATACAATGGCTGAAAGCTGAAAAACAGAAGTCTGAGTAACATACAGTCTGCACATCCGAGTACTGAGCGGCACTCTCCAAAGCACAACTATAAGGTCTGTTCAGAGTCACAAGTAACCAGAGCAATGTAAACTTTCCCATTTGCAGGTGTCTATATTATGAAAATTCACAGTAGCTCACTGTTGCTCTACTTCTAGTCTTGGCCAACAGCAGTTTCATGAAAGTTTATGACCATCAGCTTTTCAGTCCAGGTATCATCTTATTTCTGTTCTCCTGGAGCACATAGCGGCACATTGCTCAGCTGCAGCTCTCCCCACCTTTCTTCTGACCTCTCTCACAAGAGCAGCTTTGGCTGCAGGACCATCACCCACCTGCTGTGACTCAACACTGAGAAATCACTGGGTTTTGCTTTGCTCCCCCCCACACTGATGAGTCCCAAGATCACAGGATCATCCTGGTTGGCAGAGACCTTTCAGATCACGGAGTCCAACCATTCCTCCAGCACTGCCAGGGCACCACTGACCCCTGGCCCTCAGCACCACAGCTCCACGGGGGGCTTGGAAACCCCTCCAGGGATCCCAGGGACTCCACCCCTGCCCTGGGCAGCCTGGGACAGCCCTGGAGGGGAAGAAATTGTTCCTCAGCTCCAACCTAAACTTCCCCTAGGGCAATTTGAGGCCATTTCCTTTTGTCTTATCAATAAGGACGAGAGGAATAATATCTTGTCCTAAGATATTACCTGCACATGCCACAGGTCAGCCTTTCTTCCCAGGAGGTTGATAACAAAAGTTATCTTGGCTTCAACAGCTCATGCAGGCCCAATTTATCTACACTCAACCAAAGAGCCTCTGGCCTGAAGAACTATGACCCCAAGCTCCCTCCCCTGCTCCATTGCCAACACAAAGCTCAAGGAACTTGGCTGCGCGCTGGGACATTTTTTCAGCAGCAAGAAAAGAAGGCAACTTCCAGCCAGCGCACCAATTCCATCGCTGCTCCACAGCAAACACCCCAACCCATGGCTACAGCCTCCTCCACGACGGGGAGGGCTGGGGAGAGGCCGGGGCAGACCTCTGTAGCAGCGAATCCACAAGCCACACTTTTGCACCTTCTTTGGCCCGAGCCCAAATCCTCACTCAGCACCAGTAAACAGGAAGCCACCGCTGAACTCCGTGACACTCATGCACACCCTGAGCAACCTTCTAAAGTTTTCCCTCCCGCAAATACAGCTGTCAACATCTGTAAAGAAGAGAATAGCCGTATCTGTAAAGAAGAGAGTCAGGGCTGCACCTTACTGGTCATCAGAGCTCCATGAGCTGAACACGCTGCTGTCCTGGGAAGAGCAGCACCCTAAGGACTACACTGCAAGCAGGGTTTGCAACAGCGAAGCTGGGACTTGTATACTCCTCCCTTGTGGCTAAACACAAGGAATACTTTTTTTTTTAATATATTAAAGCCCGTTCCTTATGAAAGATTTCTAGCTGGTGAGGTAGAAAAGTATCTGTAGGTACTACCAAGCTACTCATCACCACCCGTCCTCGCCACTTCAGCTGTGTCACTGCTGATCTGGTTGTAAGCTCCGGCCTCAAGGCCAATTTATCTGTGTAGGTCTGAATACTGGACTGCAGTACTTCTGGAAGCATCAAGAAGAGCAAGAATTGTGCTAAGACCTCAAACTCTTGGAAAAGGCAGGACTTGAAGACATGACTCCAAATCAATGAAATAATCCATTGCCATGAAAAGTGGCTTGAAGACCTCACTGCAGCTTTTAACTGCTATTCCTGTAAAGAGCTTAGTACAGTAAATGTGAGTAAGCAAATATTAAAAATAGCTAAGCAGGGACACTCTTGTTCAATCACTTTTAGCACTGACTCAAACGCGTATGACTCACCCCGAGCAGCTCCTGCGTATCTACTTTCCCAGTGCTGGCATTAACATCTCTGACTTTACATACTGGACACCACCACTGCTGATCTCCAGACCCCCAGGATGGAGGTTGGGTATGTCACTACTCACTGCTTAAGTTTCATCAGAATTTTCTACGCATTCTTTCAACCTTCAATGATCATACCTAAGTAAATGATTCACAGGATTATGCTCTGAAAGGACTGAAAACCAGCATTATAAAGGACTAGAAATGAAGGAGCTGTCGTGCTTATATCACTCAAACTTTGACAGGCAATTACCAAACATCCTGCTTCAGAAAATACTTTCTTACCCTCTCTCCCTCCTGGATGCAGCCAAGCCAAGTAACCAAGTTGCCCCTGAGCAAGATCATCCTCCCAGACCTCCACAAATTGTAGACGGGCTTTCTGAATGCAGTATCTCTGCCTTTCTTTGTTCAAACCACCAAAAAAACTAGAAAAAAACCCTTCTAAAGCAAGGCTTAGCCTTATTTACCAGAGTTTACAGGAACTAGTGATCACATCTAGGGAATTTCCACATAGTTAAGTTCACAACTTTTATACTTCAACTGTACATTTACCATCAAAACATCAGAGGAGAAGCGAAAAGCCATTACCAAACCTTCATCACCGAGGCACAGTTTAATCAAGACTAATCAAGCTAATCAGACATCAATTATAATATTACATACACACCGTAGGTGGCAAGAAATGATCCTGCTTATTTCATATATAAACAGTCCCCCAGAACCATTTATGTGCTTAAAGAAAATCATCTATAATAAAGTCTATGTCAGATCTACAGTAATATCCCCTGACTCAGCTTAATTTTGAGGCTCATGACTTAAAAGAGATCCTAAAGGAAAAGATAAAGGGAGGAAAAGAGGCCAGCAGTAGCAAAGCAACATCATCTAGTTAATCAGCACATGTATCCTTCAGAAGTTATGTCAAGTTTTTATTACATCCTCACTTGTCATTGACAAAGGAACAGCGGTACGTTCCTTCTGGGGGTTGAGTGGCTTTTCTGGACATCAGGGGAAAAGAAAATGCAGGAGGAAAATCACTATCCTGAAACCTTTAAGAAAATTACTTTGCATTTTATGGAAGTCTCAAGCTGTGGTGTGCTGCAGCTGCACTACTCTGGTAGGCGCCTTATGCATCAGTTATTCACAGGAACTGTATTTGTTGTGCTAGCCTTAAAAATTAGCATTTTCTGCTCTTCATTTTTGCCAGGAAAAGCATAATATAACTAGTTTGGGAGATGTTTTCAGTGTAACTCAGAAGAAAGAGAGGCTAGATAAATGTTATGCCCGGACTGACCCATTTGTTTAACTATCAAACAGCATCTGCCTGCTTCCAAAACTAACAAAAACCGGTAGTAATAAAGTCCGAGCTCAAACTGTCAAGTCAGAAAAACAGGAACTGTGCTCTAGAATTGGGGTTTTGTATTTCCCCTTTTGAACCTGATACCAGACCTCACAATGTATTCTGTGTCTCGGACACCATGAGACACAAAATCTCCTGCATTTGAAGTGGGGCAGGGGTAAACTTCAAATCAATTTTTTGCCACAAAGACTCAGTTCCAACTTCAACTAAACGCAGCGAGTAGCTTCAGAGGGTGTAGTGCTTTTTCACAGAACTTTTTTCATAGAATTATTGTGCTTCTACGAATGAGAAAACAGAGAGGAGTGACTACAGCTGGAAAAGAAGGGCTACCAGAGAGGTCCTCCCATGAAACCCCACCGCTGGGAAATTAGGAAAGACAAAGGAAAAAAAAAAAAACAAACCAGAAGGGAAGGAAAAAGAGGCAAGTCTGAGGAATTTTAAATCACACCTCTCCCCTGTTTTTATACACTGTGATGAAATTGGATGGTTTACAATTACAACTCCATAGCCTGGATTTCAAAACTACAGAGAAAGGGAACTTTTAAAAAGCAGCTGGGCACTTTGTGCTTCGCTCCAGCTCTGCAGCCAGACCATTTGCAAACACCACAGTGCAGCTATTCCGGGCAGTAAATATGTAACTGCAGCGGGCAATACTTCCTATGTGTATTACTTAGAGAAGAAAAAGCTCTGGGGAGCAAATCTGGCTGTTAAAGCCCACGCACTTCTAAAAACTAAAGCACATGAAGAGCAGAGGGTGCACGGTGAGCACACCGAGTGCCGAGCACACGCAGCCTGTTAGCACAACGGTCTAAGATGGCTACTTAAGCCTCAGCTCTAAATACTCTTAACCATAAAAGTACTTCCTTATTTCTGTCCTTAAAAGCAAGGTAGAAATGTATTTGCAAGTTACCGTGCGGGAATCTTAACAACAAAACTTCTTTCAAATGTCGTTATGTTGTTGGCTGATCCTAACGTATAAATATTCCCAGTTTTCAACTCTTCAGCCCTTACACAAACCAGTGATACCACATCGGGCGTTCCTCAGCATTTCCAGAAGCCTCCTGGATTTTAGGGAGACCAGAAGCTTCACTCTAAACCACTGCCCTAAGTCACTGCAATTACCAGAAGGCAGCTGTTAGCTCAGGAGAAAAAACCAACTGAAACTTAAAATCCATCGTCACGTGGAAAGAATCATAATGCTCGACTACTTTCAGAATTTAAAGATCAGTCCAAAAAAACTATTGATATGTAACCTAACGCACTGAACACAGACTTTAGTAAACAGGAAGCAAATATTCGTTACATCAGGCAGACCTCTCTCTTGAAAGGTTAACTAGATTTCAAAGAACTCACAGAAATTAGTTACAAATTATTGCCACAAATGTATTTGGGTTTTTTAATAAAAAATTATCTCTAATTCCCGTAGCGATTTGGAAGTATTGCCCCTCCAGCAGTTTTCTTAAGCAACCTGAGGATTATCACACGAACATCACAATGAGGAAATACCTCATTTTCCAAAGAGCTGATCAACATCTTTCTCTGTCTTACAACCTCAAAAATCTGGCCGCAACCAAACTGCACTTCTGCCTTGGTATTTTAATTCTATGGCACAAAGTAAAATCGATTCGTTTTCTCAAAGGGCTAAATGCACATTAATTGTACTTAACCAGAAATTACAAAGCAAACATTTCTTTTTAGATATGTAATTTCTGTGCATACGCAGTGGTTATCTTTAATAGGCGAGGTTATCTGCAGTTAAAACAGTCCACTGCACTTCTCTGTGCCATTCTAGACACAGCCTTTCTATGCCAAGAGAAAAAAAATAATAATAATTTCAATAATTTTCCCTCTTTCTGAAGAGGAAATAAAGTGAAAAACCCCCAGCGTGCTGTCGGTCTATAGACATTCCACAAGTCAGCAGAGCACTTCCATGTCTGTGCATCACGGTGACTAACCTCTCAACACGCAACCACCCCCGCAGCGAACATCACCTCTCTCTCCCCGCATCTTGTGCTGGAGGCTCCTGGCACTGTTCCTCGAGCATCCCGAGGATCCCACGGGTCACACTCCAACCCAGCCAATAGTCCCACAAGAGGACTGTGTCCTCACAGGCTTCTGAGGCGTAAAGCTGGCGGGGGGGAGAGGGGATTTCAGCGCTCCCCACAATTTCTCCTTTCCTCTCCTAAACGTATCTTATGCCAACGCTCAGGAGGGAAGATCATCCTTGGATATATAGTTAATAAGTTTCTGCTCTTGGCAGGATCTTCACCCACACGGAACAAGGACGTTCACGCCGTGCCCGTTCCACCCCGTGCCGCTCTGCTCCTCTCGCACCACAGGCTCTCGAGCAGAAAAAGAGATTCTTGATAATGTTTCTGCAACGGGCTCGCGCACAACTGGGGTTTTTTTAAATGCACGACACCTACAGTTACAAGAACCTCAGATTTCTAATTTTCTGTTTTCTTACCAAGCCATGGGAAAGCTGACTCCAGGATCCACTGGCTTCCAACAAGAACCCACAACCTTTTTTATCTCCCACCTCTCCACTGTTCGGCATACAATGAATGTCTTTTGGAAATCTGACAGGCTAGTGGAACGAGACATGCAAAAAACACTCCCATGAGCAAATTTACCTGAATTTAAGGAAAAAGGCCACAAGCCTTTTTCACAAAGCCACCACGAGTAGAATTCAATTCCTAATATCTGCAAAGAGAGAGAGGTCTACGCGTCACTACCTCCTTATCGGGCACAGCAAGGAAGCAAAAAAGTACAGTTTGAGATTTAAGAGAGATTCAGAAGAACTGCTCTGTATTTTTTTTCCTTTGACGGTACTAGAAGAGCTGATTTGTTAAGCGGTAAACACATCAGAAATACCGCACCACTTCTTCTTGCCTTCTGAAGAGTTAATGGATTATGACCAGAACTCACTGAAATCAGCACAAAGGACTTTTCATTCAGGCTGCTTTAAACCTTCTTTTCTTCTAGTGATCATCACGCACTTAACCCAGAGCCCTGAAAAATACTTGTGACAAGAACTCGGAAAGAGCCACCCTGCTATTTTCACCAGGAATGATGAAAGTTTAATTGACAATTGCAGAAGCCAAACCCACCATTTTTAAATCCTGTAAATTCTTCTTCTCTTTCCTGTAACAAGAGGACAAACAGACACGGCAAGGGAATCGGAGTCGGCACGCCAGATATTCCGATGCCAAGCCATTCCTTACCAGATATTTGCATTTACATAGTTTTTCAGAGGATCAAAGCAGACAAGCTTGATCTGGCACTAAATCCAACTACAGAATTAAATTTAAAATGGGCACATGGAGGTGTTAATGTTCTTAACCTACAACTTCCAGGTCAGAGAACGGACCAGACTGCCCAGAGCCTCTGTCTCCTAAGCAGGACTTGGACCCGGTCACCTCCAGAGGTCCCTTCCCACCTCAACCAGTGTTTGACCTCCCTCACTAGTAATTAAGTGTTACGTGAAAGATGCTCCAGCCTGTTCATCATGAAGGAGCCGTTCAGTGTACAAATTAAAAGTGTTACTTTCTTAAGCATAAGATGACATCTTTGCCTTATAAAAACCAAATCAGAGTCAAATTATCATTGTTCTAAATACAGTGCCTTCAGCTTCACCACATCTACAAACCATCACCACAGCTACAAACTCATAAAAGGAAAGAGAAATGCATAGAGAATTATGGAAAAATTAATTGGCCTGAGCCTCTCCTCCCTCCCGCTCCATTACATTACTCACAGGGAAAAAAATGACACCGGTTTAATTTGTTATGGTCACACCTTCTGGAAATGAACAGGATCAAATGCAAATGAAACCAGGAAGGCTATACCTCAGCTGTAAATATGCAAAATCCAGACAGAACTCTACAACAGCTTTTCTAAGCCATCTATTTATGGCAGAATGCTCCCCACTGAGCAACACCCAGCACATTAGGCTGCTTCTCAGGTCAGATCCCCAGCATGGTGGCACCTTCTCCTCCTACTCCTTTCAAAGACATTTTCTAACTCATCCCTAATTATGGATGAGACTGAAGCAAGATGGGGGAAAGGGGATTGCACATTTTATACTGGGATGTTCCTGGAGAAACTGCTTGCTGCTACGGAACTATGCCCTATTACCTACCCTTCAGAGTCCTGGAAATTTAATCTCTATTAACGTAAGAGATACAACACATTAAGCTTCTTCTTCAGCCTTTGGTTGGGGCTCAGCAAATTATATGTGAGCGTTCGTAGGCTGTGCCATCTCCACGAGCACGCGAAATGCCCCACTAAAACCAGTAGAATAGCTTTGTAGGGCCAGAAGCATGTGCTTACTTACCAGATTAAGACGATTGTGTCAGTCTTGCCTGCTAAATAAACTACTCTCAACGTTGCCCGTCTCTGACGCCGCGTAGCCATAGGTTTTGAAAAACAAACACCTTGAAAAGGTCTGGGAAAGCTGCTTTTAAAACTTTCTAAACCATAGCTGAGAGAGAGGATTTTCTTTTAAAGGATAATTCAGTCATCAGGATATACCCCAAAACATTTCTAAAACTACTTGGCTGTGAGCAGATGCACGTGCTTTGTGCAGGCAGCAGAGCCTGGTGAAGATGTTACTGGTTTACTGTGTTTATCAGTCTTTACTGGTAAAAAAAGGAAGCGTAGCTGGTTTGGGGGCAGTACCTTCCAAGGGCACGGGATGGTACAACTCGACGGGTTGTGTGCACGCGTGCAAGCTTGGCCTCAGCCTCAAATGCAGACGCAGTGCCCATTAAACTGGTTTGAAAACGTGAGCTGCAGCATGTGGTAAATCTTATTTCCAGCCGAGTGGCGCAAAAAAGCTGCAGTTCTACCAAAAGCCTTTGCCAGCTTCAGCAGAATTATCAGGAAGAGACGGTGGTTTGCATCTCAGCTGTAGTTTAAAGGCTGAACTCACCACAAAGCTTGGGACAAATCAAGTTCTTGATGTAATTACTCAACGCCACTGACAGGCACTGATTTGTTTGTGCGAAACTGAACCTGCGTGGAGCTCTAATAAAGGCGAGCGGGAGTTAGCGGTGTGCGTGAATGCAAACAGGCCCAGTAGCTTGCATTAGCTGCTAATTAAACTTTATCAAGCACTTAAGTAACAAAAATATAATGGATTGAAAAAGCCCTGAGGAATTTGTTGATGGGAAAAAGCACGAAATGATCTCGAGGCACACACTGATGCTGTGCCAGCATAGCAGAGCTGAAGGTAACGCGTGATCTGGATTTCTCTCCCTAAAGAGGCAGAGTCCTACCACAGATTTATAGGTTGGCAGGTCCTCCCTTGTCATGTAAAATTAATTCCCCAAGTATACGGAGTGAGAGGGTGGTTCTATATAAATGCTTCTCCGCGTGCTAAGTGACGCACAAAGCACGTCAATAGGTACACGCTGTGGTGCAAGATGAGTCTAGAGAAAACTCTTTTGCATACGCTGGGCTATAGGAAGACGTTAAACGGCTTCTACTTAAAAGCATATTGGTGTTTCTCAGGCAGGATTTCCACAGCAAAGCGTCCGAGTTCGCACATCCCCGCGGAAGGCAGGGGAGGGAGCTGATGAGAAGGCTTCTGAGCTGGAAGAGGCACCCATCAGAGCACGCCCGTTGCCCAAGCGAAGGGGTGACGTGCCACAGCAGGAGCGCCTTGAGACAGCGCTGCTGCCGTCCGCAAGGCGAAACCCCGGCAGCACCGCTCACCTCCTCCTTCTGCACACATACTGCAAGCCAAGAAAAACCTGGCCTCGTTTTTCCACTTAATTTGACAGCAAACTTCTAAGAACACGGTGTGATTAAACCTGGAGATACCACACACTTCTATTGCAAGGTAAACCTGCAGTCAATACCAAGAGTTCCTCTGCACGCAGCCGAGTTAACGTGACTGGCGCCTTGGGTTCCAGTTGTTGAAGGCTGTGCTGGTGCACCCTGAGTATTCAGGATTTAAAAGGTGCCTTTTTGTAAGCCAAGCAAGCCCTCTGTTCACTGATGTATCTTGCTTGTATAGAGGTAACTTGGCCACACTCTAAGTCACATGTACAGGAAGCTGAGAGGACTGTGAAACCCACAGGACTTTTTTTTTTTTTTACCTTGGCAGAAAATAGCTGTTGTTCTTTTAAAAATGAAGTTCTTTAAGCCAGCTATCTCTATAGGTCCTTTCACTTCTCACCTGTGGCTTTGACAGTGAAATCAAACCCATGCTCTCCTCTATTAAACAGTGCCACACTCGGAAGAAAGGCGTTCCCGGCCAGGAATTAGTACTGAAATAAATGCTGGTATAAAACAACGCAAGTTGATTTTTTTCCAGGTGATAAGACAAAGGCTTCTGGGTGAGGATCCCCAGCTGGCAGTGCTCGTGCTAGAAACTTGCATCTGCTTACAACACATTCCTTGGGCTCTGGAGACTTGTTCTGTAGCATCAGTAAACACCACCCCAGTGTTCCCTACATCGGGGCAGTGATACAGCAGCAGGAACACAAGTAGTTTTCTTGGCGATGAACCCTCCAAAAACCCTGGGGGTTGGACAAGGCTCCTTTCCTCTGACTATACCAGCGCTTGGCAGGACCTGGATGAACTCTGGGCTGTTCTCTGGCTTAAGGGGACAAGAGTTATTAAGAGACTTTCTAAAAATCGATACCTAACAGTCAAATAAAATACATTTAAGCCATTCTCTGCCTAAGCCAGGCGCTAATGTTTCTAATAGAAAAACAGTCAGAAAGGTCAGGAGGTTGTAACATCGCTTCAGAAGAAGGTGGTGTCCGTGAGGGCCTGCAGACCACCCAAACAGACTCCACCATTACCAACAGCAGAAGGCAGAAGTTTTGGAATTGCAGCAAGTCAAACGCACCCTTCCCTTCCTTCAGCTTAACCCTGAAGAAGAAAAAAGAAGGGTAGGAGATTCAAATAGGAAAAAAAAAAATAAAAATAACACAGTTTAAGAGTCCTCCAGCACAGGTTACAGAGCTGTGAAAGGTGACAGCAGAGGCAAATACACACAGGTCAGGCTCCCTGATGTCACTGCCTGGTGCCTTTTGAACTTTTAAACTCTCTAAACAGATGGGCTCTGGCAATTTCAAAATTATTTGCATCTGTTTTGCCATACTTTGAGGAAAAGTGAAATACAGAAGCGTTCAGGAAGTGAAAGGTTATTTTTTGTGCGTCTTCAGTAATCACGAAAGACACTGAGGGTACCAGAAAACCATATAAAGTGAACTGTAAATGCCAGCTTATAGCTTCTCTTGATCAAAAAACCTCAGAACTGAGGGTGGCCACAATTTCTTTCCATGCAGGAGGCCACAGGCTCAAGTTAAGATGTGACAGCTTGACATCTTAGGGACAAAATAAACAACCCAACTCATGCAAAACAGCAGATGGAAATAGAAAAGACTGAGCCTAATGCAGTACTTACAGATGGTTCCTCTTGCCATTGCTTTCTTTTTTTTTTTCCCCCTTTAAAAACAAACCTGCTTTGAATTCGTTATTACACTCTAGCAAAATCCAGGGCACAAAACCAGGTATTTATGGATGGCAAGCAACAGAAAGCGATTTAGACCGTACGAGTGCCAAGGCTTTTAAGGTTTGTTTTGTTTAACGTATCTCCTTCTCCTGTTAGTGTCGCAAAATGACATTAAAAATTAGTTCTGCCAAATTAATTTCCTGAAAAACTCAGTCCGCACACAAAGAAATTTCTTGCAAGTGTTCCCTCTCCCCCCTCACTCCCCTGTCCATGGTCCACTTCATTTTCCTCATCTAAGAATAGGAGGCACGGGAGCTCTCACAGCACCTCTAGGCACGACCTTGGTTGAACAAGAATTTTTGTGCTGTCCAGAACAGCCTCTTTCAGTATTACCTCAATCCCAACTCCCAGGAAGTAAAATGAAGTAGCTTAAAAGATCTGAAGTGGAAGATTGGCAAAGTTATTTTGACAGAATATGCCCTGGATTGAAGGGTAGGAAGTACCACCAATAAAATGATTTCAGTGCCCTTCTGAATTCCAGCTGGGCCACCTGACAGGTGATCCAGACTTGGCTCAGTCTTCCAGTAGCTGGAAATGACAGGAAAAGAAACACTCGAGGAATAGTTTAAACAGCACTTGGGTGTCCCCAAACTGCTACAAATTTGCACTATATGCAGGTATTGGTGCTTCAACAAGCCGTGGCTCCCCTCAGATCCACCCTGCAAACAAGGGAGATTGCGAACCACGGTCGGAGGAATGTGAGAATTTTCCTTTAGGAGTTTTCTTCTGGAAGTATGAACAGCAGTTGTGACTGGAATTTTGTGTTCAAAGGGAATTAAGCCTTTGGGGAGTGGGGAGGGAATGCAGCATTGCCAGGAGAGAGCGAGGAAGAAACGTGTGGAAGGAATAAAGGGGTTGTTTAGCCGAAGTCTGGCACAGCTCAGGTTAAAACACCCCAAGGCTTCTAAACCCATCGAATGCTGTATTACACACTCAGCCACCTGCAGACCGACTCCTTATCTTTGTGAACCTTCCTGGCCCCTCCTCCAGCACACACAGGCCAAGTCTTGACTCACGGTAAATCCTACACGCTTCTAAAGTCAGAGAACACAGCACCAAATACCAAATTTATTCAATTTGGTAGCAGACCAGCTGCAAAAGAAGTCCAAAATACTTCACAAAACAAAGCTACCAGTCACGTGCATTTATGATGGATGAGCTTCTTGAAGCCAGACATCTTGTAAAAGCTTGTTCTTCACTAGCAAGCCCTTGCTGCAGCTTTGGGAGCTCCATAGCTACGGCAGAACAGCAACTCGGTATTTCTGGAAGACAGTTTATTTACTATCGGAACCGCTGACGAAGCAGAATGAGCAGCAACCCCAAGGCACTGACTTCAACAAGAACAACTTTCCTATTCTTTGGTAGCTATAACTGCACTTGTTCAGAATCTTAACTCTGCAGGTCGGTTCCACCTCAAACGAAAACTCCAATTTGATATTTTTTTTCCCCAGGCTTTTACCACTACCTTGCTCTACAGTTCAGGCTGATGAACATCCTCCACTTTTCCATCGACATCCACTTCTTTTCCTTTATTTCCTGTCTTACCTTACACATCCTGCACTGGGAAAAGAATCAAAAAAATAAGTCTAACAGAGCAGTTTTATGGGCCTGCTGTTTTAAAGTGTAATCATAACCACGTAACATGCAGGGAGCCATATTCACATCACTGTTATCAAACAACTGGTACGGTGTCAGGGGATGGTAAAAGGTAATGATAAGCTGTGAAAGTGGTATGGATTATACTCCTCCAAGTAGAAGCTGCTCTTCCAGTTTCCTGTAGCTCAGATTTTCTGTCAGTTATGCAATTTCTCTTACATTTATATAACCAGTTGGGGGGAGGGAGAAAAGGGAATTACTCTAGTCAGCAAAACTGGTTATAGTTTTACAAACCCTTCAGCATGAAGAAAAGTGTCAGGACCTCTTCCTTATAAATCCACCTGTTTTCAACAGGCCAGGACATTAAACCACTAAATCACACTTCCTCACTTCACCCCTCCAATTTCAATCAAGAGAAATAGCAACCAGTTTGCCCAAGAGAACTTCTTGCCCATCAGCTTCTTTTTCTGGCCATCTAGTACTCTGCAGCATTGGTGCCGTTTTTTGGAAGGATCAGGTGAATGAGGAGAACAAATATTGGATCAGATACCTGAAGTGCTGCTAAAGACATCAAGTGGGCGAGCAGAATAATCCCCCTAATCTGTCAACTTCATGTATTGTATAGAAACTATAGCTGTAGACAGAACAATTTAGCTGCCAAACACCAAAATGCTATTCTTTTGAGACTCCACTTTTCTTCTTGATGAGGTTGAAGAACATTTGTCTCACCGTCCCAGCTGTATCAGTCCATGAAAAAGCTTTCTTTGCAAAAGGCAGGCTCTGAGTTTTAATTGACAGAATCATGTGCTTGAACTCTAAAAGCCATTTTCTATCAATCTGGCAAGTATTTGCCATTACCAATACCTGAAATCTAATTGCATTTTAAGTGCTGTAGAGATCTAAAGCAACTCTTGAGTGTGTTTACAGGAATAATTCCCTGATCTTTCAGAAACTGCAACTGTTGGACAGGCTACAAAAGAACTACTTGAATATTGCCAGTTTATCATCCAGAAAAAAAACAAGTTGTCATTTTTAATTGCTGCTGGACATGAGACGAGTCAGGAATCGAGACCAAACAGTCTTCTCTCAGTATGACTTCAGGTTTATAGGTTCTCCTAACAAGCCTTTTCACATGTAAATACAAACTGGTCTTAAGGGTTTAATGTTTTTACCTGTAGAAGCTTTAACTTCTCGAAACAATTCAAACATGCCTTTATATGCGACCACAGAGCAGCTCTTTCTTGTGCCATTCATGTCCAACCAGAGTACAGACTCAAGGGTTCTCCCTATGGTTTTGTGCTGAATTTTGAAACTCTCTTCCTCATACCAAGTCAGGCAGAAGCAAGGTGCCAAGAAACCTGGGGCCAGTTCTGCAGGTGAAAAAGGTGTTTCGCCTCCAAATCAAGGGAGGATGGGGAGGTACGTGGCAGGAAAGAGGTAACAATCTTTCTGCTCGCGAGAGCGGGCATCGCTGTCATGACGCTGCCTACAAAAATGGAAAGATTTTTCCCTTCTACGCAAAAAAAG
The DNA here is from genome assembly GCA_033439905.1 of Ceryle rudis. Lineage (NCBI taxonomy): Eukaryota > Metazoa > Chordata > Aves > Coraciiformes > Cerylidae > Ceryle > Ceryle rudis. Next base: position 50,126 of record JAAGNO010024310.1, read on the forward strand.
AGAAGCTGGTTTCTGTGAATTCAATCTTTTATTTCCAGTACTGTGAACTACTACAAAAGCATCTGTCTAAACTTACTGAATTGGTATCATCTCCTCTTCCAACCAAGAACCCTGGCTTACTTCCAGCCCCCTAAGAGGTAAGGTAAAAGAACTTAAGTTTGAATTGCAGACCCTGTTTGACTAAGGAAAAAATGAGTTTAAATGGTAGGTTGAGGTTACTGAGCCTGTCCAGTGACTGCTGATGTACACTTCAGCTTTTTGCTTGGCAAGTGATACAGGTTTGCTTTCCAAAGCTTCTGTGTTAGATCTTCTCTCCAGATCTTGCTTCCCATTTCGTTTCTAAAATAAACTCACTCAACAGACAAGTCAATCTGGATGGGCAGAAACAGCATCTTATCAAGAGTTTGAGATTTACAGACTCTACCTCTCAGAAAAGGCCACTTTGAAATGAATTCTGAAAGATTTCTGCACTTGCAGAGTCTTCCAGGAGCTCACAGACTTAACGCTGTTCCAGTTCTGTGTTTATATTCTTGTGCAAATTTAAATCCACTCACTCTGGCTTTTTAGGAGTTTTTCACCTAACCTTTCCCAAAGGTCAGATGTTTGCAGTTCTGCTCTGTATGAGCATAATACAACCTCTGTTCACTGGGCTTTGGGGACAAATGCTTGTAGATACTTAGAGAAGCAAGATATTTAAGGAGAATGGAATCAGTAAAAACATCACTGACAAAAACACTTGTAAAATCCGCCTGCGATCGCTACCTTTTAACACCACAAAGGACAGCAAGAGCCTGATGCGATCTGTTTGTTCAGACACCAGCAGAATGTCCTTAACGGGCTCTGTATTTCAAAGCACCTGTCTGGGAGTCACCCAACACAAACTCAGATCAAGGTGCAACTTCCTGTGTGTTTTAAAAACAAGTGCCAGGAGGAAATGCCTACTGCTCCCCTTATATGGGCAAAACTGAACTTAAAAATGAGCTTCAGCAGCCCCGAATAAAACGGTACCAACGTACTTAGGTTCTGCTCAAGAAAATTGCAAAGAACCTTCTCCGAGCAAGGGTTAAACCGGGCTAATTGGTGTTATGTTTAAACAGCTGATGCAACTTGGAATTATTTCCATCTGGCACAAAAAAAACCCAACCGCCCCCCTAAAAAAAACCCCAAACAACAAATGAACCCAAACTCTCTTGCACTGCGCTTATTTCCTTCTAGATCTCTATGCCTCAAAATACACTCCCAGTCAAGCCTAATCCATCGGAGCAGCCGCTCCGTTAGCCACAAGCTTCCCCCATCCTCCTCCCAAGCCTCGATGCCTGCGGAGCAGAGCTGGGTCCAGCCTCTCCTGCCACACCGAGCGACTGCCATGTTGTCTTCCTGCCACCAACCTACATGGGCTGCAGCGGGGTTAACGTGCTTTGGACTTTTGTGTCCTGCTTTTCCTCGTATATGAGCTTTCTCTATGTATTTCAAAAATGCCAGCTCAACAGGATTATCCAAACAACATGGCAATTGTTTTCCCTCACACGAACAGCAGAACTACATTTTTAGGTGGCTGGGGAACGCAGAAAATAAGTGCAACTCGCCAGGGTTACCTGCTCCGCATCCCTGCACATCCTTTGGGGTGATGGACACCCAACCAAGAGGTGACCCACGTGCTCCATGGCTGTCACCACCCTTCGGGGAAGGAGCACCTACAGAGAGGGGTTGAGAGACGTCCAAAAAGTGTCTCTATCCCTTACAGAGGAACAGATGCCAGACTGACAGCTGGACCCAGGCCATTTTCCAAGCACTTAACGTGCACAGCAGTGCAGGGCGGCGGGATCTCTATGAAGCTCCACTTGCAAAGACTGAGGAAGCTCACAGAGGATCCGAGCTCCCTCCCGAGCGCCCGGGTATTTTTAACTGCACCCATTTCCACCGGTTATTTCATTCCAGTTCCTCCTATCACCAAAACCCGGCCTCCCTCCCCCGCCGCGGCCGCGCTCTCTGCCGTTCGCCGAAACGCGCCCCTGAAAACCCCTTCCCAGCCCGGCACTGCCTGCACCGGCTCGTCCTCGGTACCCGCTGAGGGCAACCCAGCGGCACCGCGCACCCGAGCCCGGCCCCGGCCGCCGCGCTGAGCCCGGGAAGGGGACGGCGCGGCCGCCGGGGGAAGCCCCGCACCGCCCCCGTGTTGTCGGCCATCTCGGGAGCCTCGCTCGGGGCGAAGCGCCCGCTGCCCGCACCGCCACCCTCCGCCCCGGCTCCCTCTCGGCACAGGAACCGACCGGGTGGCCGGCGGGACCCCCTCCCTCGGGCCCCACTCACCGCTTCCGTCGCGCCTCGCCGGGCTGGCGGGCGGGGGTGAGGCGAGCGCGGGGCAGGCGGGCCGCGGCCCCGCGGGGCTGGGGTGAGGGGGGCCGGACAGATCGGCCCGGCCCGGCCCGACCCGGCCCGGTGCGTGCGACGGCGAAACCC
>JAAGNO010024311.1:0-81748 GCA_033439905.1 Ceryle rudis
TAATTATATAGATATATTAAGATGAATATGATCTCATTAAAGCTGCAGCACATTTTACAGGCTAGCTAACAGCTGCCAAGATAATTTTGATCTACCTTTGGGTCTTTCAGAATAGGTGCTAGAACATGGATATGACAAAAAATGCAGTCAGAGAAACTAAAATTGTATGTTGGAGTTAGACCTATTTGCCTATCACATCTGATGAATCACTGGGACATAGGTGCAGAAAGGGATGCACAACTGGGCAAAAACCAGCCAGTTGCTTTAAAGCACTTCTGAACACACGGCACGTTAAATTGCCCCCGAGTCCTGTAAAGCTGAAAAAAAAGCAATGTAGCCAATTTTAAAATTAATTTTAATAAAGGTGAGAAAACAAAATAAAATATACTAGAGAGAACTGCACCCTGACTGACACGGATATTCTTCCAATGCAGCTCTTCTGCAAAGTTCCTGGTTTATACTTGGTTCATGCAGGGAAGAAGGGCAGAGATACCCTGGAATCATTTTACCACCACCGAAATGCAAGCAGCTCAGAAACGCAGTGTATCTTCAGTATGTTAAGGAGGACAAAAACCACTGTCATATCTTACTGGTTCTACTGGAAGAATTCAAGGAAGAAAAATGAAATTCTTTCATCTAGCATTTGGCTAGGACATTTGCATTAACCCTCCTACAGAAGAGTCCATTTTGTGTTACTTTCTCTCCTCTGATGTTTATATTTAAGACAAGGACATATACTGGAAGCATACAGTTCTTGTACAATCAGATTCTTTCCCTTATAATGTCATTAGGTAAGACTATACAATATAAAGACTTTCTCAAAATTAGTCTCTCAACGTGTCATGAAACTTATATAAATGGATCCATGCTTGTGTTGCTGTTACATATAGTCTCTTCAAGAGAAAGGCTTAAATCAGCTTGGTTTTGCCAGAAGTTTGTGTGAGCTTTGCATGTCTACCTCCGTACTAAACTCAGGGGCTCGTTACCTGGTTTGTGAAATGCTGACTGACTTGATTAGGTCGAGTTCAAGATAAAAGAAATTCAATGTCGGTCTTGTTCCCACCACTAGTATATTATAAATGGATCAAACTCTTAGTTTTCCTTAACAGTCCTACCTTTGCAGTTGACTGGCTACTCGCATAAAGATCTTCTGTTCACCATAATTAAAGAGTCCAACATGAAATTCATTTCAGGAGATGAAGTTTATGCCTGGCATTTATTTCTCAGACACAAATTTTTTCTCACCTAGAAATGGCAGCTACTGCACATAAAGGATGTGCATTTGGACAGTGTCAATACATTTGTTCTTCAGAAGAATAAAAGATGGTATCACTACTGTTAAAATACTCTTGATTGTTTGCATGTGCTAAAGCACATAATTTTAAGTTCACTCTCTAATACCTGTCCACTCACACTCTGCTCAAGCCTTCCTTTAAGGAATTCTTAATTAGGGGAAAATAATGCAACTCAAAGCCTAGTAACAACAAGGGTATCTGAAAAATTACATGCTTGCTCTGGAATGTGGTTATTTCAGTTAGTTCAAACAGCTCTCAGAAACATTGGCTTTACCCTTTCTCATAATAATAGCAAATACATTAACTGAACTGTTTCATTTCAGCCCTTGGAAAGGGCCAAAAGTAAAATCAAACCTCTGCAACTTCAAGTGCATTCAAGGTTACTGGGTTTTCCAGTTTGTTCTGCTAAAGAAATAAGCCTTCTGCAGACATGCTCATCTGGCCCCAACCAGAAATTTGGTCAAATGAACCTGCTTGTTCAAAGGCTGACTGCGGCCTAGAAATCTCAAAGATAATTAAGCTCTTACAAATTTGAAGAACTAACCCAGATGAAGAGTTCCAAAATAGCAGACCCTCTGAGGAAAAGGCAGCTAAATCTCAGCTGCTACCCAGTCTGTCTGGCATCAACCAGCTGGCCAAATAGGCTGTTCTTCCAGTCAGGGGGGCTGCTGTCCCAGCTTCACCACAATAAAGATGCTTTTCTTTGCTTGGCAGAGGCATGGAAGTTACTGTAACAGAAGGAGGAAGAGGAGTTCTGGGAGAGAAGTGTGTAGGAAGGGGATTTACACCAGTTACACCACTGAACTAAATTCACACTGATAATTAGATATACGTTATTTCCTATGGACACACAAACTCTTGCATTTTACACGATTGCATCATCTGTCTTGGGAATACACATAAGATATAAACAACAGCAATTCAAGTTTACAGCATCAAACCAATCAGAAGTACATTCAAATCTACGACAATGTATGGCTCTTGGTCAATGACTCCTTCATCCCTGCCACCACATTTAAAAAAAAAAAAAAGGAAAAGAAAGTGTTAGTTAACAGCCTCAGAAACATTATTTACTTTTGCCAGAAGCACAAACAGCTAAATTTACTGTGCTAGCATTGTGCCAACATTAGTGAGTACTCTGTATTTGCAAAACAGAACAGCAGACCCATCACTTGATGCTCTCTTCAGTGAGGAAATTGACTCGATCCAGAATGGGTGGACTAAGAGCAGAAGTACCTGAACTCAGCTATATGGTTTCTTTTTCCAGCCAAAGGCAATTAGAGGAGAAATTAGCAAATAAGTGCTACATTGTATCACTAAGACAGCCAGTCCTGCTTTTCTAGCAATCAAAAACCAGTGGTGATGCCCTAACTTCGACTTCCAAGTGTTTCACAGGAACAAAGTAAACAGCAAAAGGACTGTTTAGTAGACGACAGATACAGGTTTGATGGAATGAGACTTTTTTCTAGCTTGAAATGCACACATTGAATGTGCCATGGAATGCTTAAAAGGAACAAGCTTGTACAGGGTCATAGTTAATCACTGTTCTTCAGAGCAAAGAACTGACTGTTGAACTAATTTCTGACACTGCAATGCATCAGTCACTCTTTGTTTCAGCCTTGTGAAGCCTCAACTGTCTTTTATACACATTTCCATCTGTCAACTGCCTTCTGCCTACCCGGCAACAGTACTGAGGCAAATACATCTATTTAAACATCTTCCCAGAAATAATGACAACAGACCAAGCAACTGCCTGTTAGCTCCCTGAGCACCATGACTAGGGGCTTCAACCGTAACTGTGGATCCCGTAGCTCTGTGAACACACAGTATAATGGGATCATTTAAGATATAAATACATAACCTTCACCTTCCAATATCATGCCTTTTTTTTTCATTAAGAACAGATTAATACCCTAACCTTTTCTCCCCAGAGGCACAATCGTTTTTGCTTCCAAAGCAAACCACAGTCATTAACAACACTACATGCAGATAGTGCTCATTCTAATGATCTGCACAGCAACCTCCTGTATTGACGTGCCTGTTTTAGAACAGTCTTTTCTAGAGCAGAACAGATTAAAAACAACCCCCAAAATCACCAACATATCAGACAGAGACATAGGCCAGGCAGATGTTTTCCTTCTACTCATTTCTAAAAGACCATTTATCTAATGTTAAGACCTGTGTATGTATCACAATGTGCAATGTCAACAGCCAAGCAACAGTGCTGCATGCATTTGTTTTTCCACTTCCACAGGTGATAGGATAGCAGAACAACTCACTAATTCTTCCATTTAGCAAACAAAGGCAGTGGAATTTTGCCATTTTGTTTGTCCCAAGAGTATAAAAATGGAAAAAGAAAAAAAACACTGACATAAGTCCCCGAAAAAGTCAACAGAATGCATTTTGATATAATGGTGGGTTCTCCAACTCCTACACTCCCTTTAGTTTCCTGTGAAGCGACTTCCAAATCCGGGAATGTAAATGAGACGACGGTTTTCCTTCTGCTCCCCTGAAACCCTTCTGCCCCGAGATGTCTCCCCCGTCCCTTGAGGAACGCACATGGGACCGGAGAGGGCCGGGGGGAGGCGGCGCGCAGTCCCGCACCTGTCGCAGCGCTCCATAGTCCTGCCCGGCTCCGCGCCCGGCCGCGCTACGCCACCGACAAACCGCCCCCTCCACAGGAGCGGGTCTCTCCTGCCGGGGGCGAAGGGAGCAGCCCGGGCCGCCCAGCCGAGCCCTGGCGCAGAGCCAGCGCACATCCTGGCAATGAAAGATAAAAGGCAACGCTGTGGCGCCTGTGAGAGGGCAGCCTTTCTGCTTTTGGAGGGAGCCGCAGGAGGAGGAAGAGGCAGGAACAGCTCAGCCCCAGACCCTGTCTGCGCGCACGCAGCCCCGTGGCTCTTCCCCGAGCCGCGGCCCGGCCTTCCCCCCTCTCGCAGCGGGTAGGCAGCGGCTTCGGCTGCCGGGCGAGCCAGGCCGGGCGGGTTTCGCAACGGCAGCGCCGCAGCTCCCCAGTCGGACAGCGCCGCAGCGCTCACCGCCCGCCCCCACACACGATCCCAGCAGCTCCCGCTCACCTTTCCAGCGACCGGCTCAGCGCATCTTCCTCCTTCCCTCCCTCCCTCTCGCAGCGGCTGTTCGAGGCGGCCCGGAGTCCCTGGGCTCGGCGGAGCGGGGTGCCCGGCGCTGCCCCTCCCTCAGCCGGCGGCAGCTCCCGCGATCACCTCACCCCCACATCCCGCCGGCGGCAGCGGCAGCTGCTGCTCCTAAATTCACGGCGCTCCGCTGGCATGAAGTCATCCTCCCCGCCCCCTCCCGGGGCAGCCGCACTCCGCTCCCGCCGCGCGGGGGGAGGCGGGTCCTCCGTTAGGCCGCCCGAGCCCTGCGGGGTCCTGGTGCTCCACCCCTAATCGAGAGGCTGCCACTCCTGAGGCACGACACGCACCCCGCTGCCCGGGAGGCTGCGAGGGGCGGCAGGGTCCCCGGCGGCGCGGCTGCTGCTGGGGGGCTCCCTCCCCAGGCACGGAGCAGGATGGGCCGCTCCGCCCCGCGCCAGCCTTCACCTCTCGGGAGTCCCCGCGGCGGGCTGTGGGGCGCGCGGCGCACCCGCCCAGCGGCCGGCGGCGCGCGGTGCTGTCCAGCCGCCACTCTCAGCACCCGGCCCTGAGGCCCTGGATCGTGGCCCGGCCGTACCGGGCTAAGCAGCGAGGAGCGGGCAGGGCAGGCTCCCGCTGCTCTGCCAGGCCGGAGCCGAAAGAGGGCCTCCGCCCGGGAGAGCTCTGTGTGCCTGTGTCCGTTCGGAAGGAAAATCCGCTGTAATCCCTCGTGCTGGTGTGTGGGCGCCCAGCTCGCTCCTTCCCGCCCGGCTTCTGGCCGCGCCAGCGTCGCTTAAAAACGGAGCTATTCCTGAGGCAGAGGGGAGTTTCTTTGCCAGCGGCCCTTGCACCGTGCCTGGGAGGGGAGAGCAGAGCAGAGGCACTGCCTCCAAGGTCACTAGGACATGCTTCTCCCTTATCAAGGGCGTCCTTGATTTTTAAGACCCACCAGTAGGCAGCGCGTCTATTTCTGTTGCTTGCAGAGTGCTGTGCGTGCACCCGGAGAGAAGGCTGCATTACTGTCACGCTTTACAACCCCATCAAGCCATTCCATGCGCCCAACAAACGTGGCTGTGGTGCTGCATAAATAACACCGACGCGGCCTGGTTCAGACAAGATACATGTGCCACCAAATCTGCGAAGTCTGAGAGCCCGTTGTATTTCACGAGTGAGGTGTGGTTGTGTCTGATCGAGAAAAGTCCTACTGGATGAGCTCCCAGAACACAAATACTGCCAGTACAGGCTTTCACAAGGCACTGGGCCTGCTCTGTTGACTGGGTGGCACCTCAGCAAGGTTTTGGAGTAGACCTGAGTTGGAAACATTCGACATTTCCCATGGGGGTGAGGTCTGAACCAGGAGGACAGCTGCTTCAGATGCCAGCGTGTGGCTAGGAAGGCTGTCTGCAGTAGCAAACAGAAAAGGGGAGAGGAGCCTCAATAAGGTAACGATCTTAGTATCTGTCTCGCAAATTACATACAAGAACTCTGAGCCGGAGCTCCTTTTGGGAAATTCCTTGTGTTTCTTTTCATAGTGGTTATGGAAAGTCTTTTAATTGTGTCAGTGTCTTTGATTTGATTCCCCGTACCTTTGCAGTCCTGCACTTTGTGCTAATGTTGGGCAGCTTCTGTTTCCTCCCTGCCTTGAACCTTTCCTGTTGATCGCTGCACGTGCGCCACTGGCACCATTTTGACTGTGACATTTAATCTCTGTTTACAGTGTGTTAGGGTAGGTGATTAAAGGCTCATCTCCACGTACACAGAGGAGCTCAGGGGCAGATGGGGAAGGCCCAATAACCAGGTTAGAGAAAGGGAGCCCCTGAGCGGCCCCTCCCAGCCCTGTCCCAGGGGAGCCTCAGCCCCAGGAGGCTGTGTGGGAGACCTTAGCAGTCAACCAAAAAAGCTCTGTGTATCACCTCACAGACTGAGAGGGTTACTGCCTAGGGGGTACAGGACACATTATGGGACACATACGGATGTGGTTTGGGATTGTACAAGGCTTATTATGGGATGTTTAGGGCAAGAAGCAAAGGCAGGGGAAGGAGGGATTCTAGGTGATATGGGAATGAGCAAGTGCAGGAAAACAGTGGGATGAGGAGGTCAATAGGGCTAGTCCTGTGTAAACAGGCTGCTGGTCAGTACACTTGTATGGCTAAGCCCTGCACCTGATCAGCACAGTTTCTCCCATCTTCTCACTGATCTCTGTTTCTGACTCTCTAATGGGTGAGAGGACTCCCTGTGCTGTGTGTGCGTGTGTGTATGGGGTGTGCCAGCAAGAGGCACACCTCAGGTCACAGGGACCCATGCCAGAGGGGAGGGCAGGGTGACACTGTTCATGCCATCTGTGTTTGCTTGAGTGTTTGCATCTGTGTTGAACTGTGTGGTTGGCCATGTGTGTATTTATATATATATATATTTGTGTATATACACACCTATTAGGAATATCTCCTCAGACTTGCTGCTGACTAGACTTAGGAAAATGGAGCCATGGCAGTCTCTCTTCTATTGGGCTACACACTTCAGCAATTCCTAACACAATCCAGTAGAAAATCCTTATCTGTGCAAAAGTAAGAATCAGTGTTACTGTTATTTTTATTATTACTTCTTTAGTAACAGTAAATTCCAGAGTCAAGAGAAGTAAATGCTCCTGTCCCAAGAGTATGAATTTGTACTATTCATTATACATAATTACAAATAAAAGGAACAATATATTGATGAGACACCTGTATTTTGGCAGAAAAACATACAGGTATGCATCATTTAGCAACATGTTCTACTCAGAGAATATAATCTTCAATTTAGTCAGCGTGAATTCAATCAGTTTAAAATAAATGCAAATATATATCATGGGCCTCCTTTTAATTTCAGTTTTACCTAGGCATTTAATGCATCAAAAATCTATGTCATAAGATTGTATAGCAGCATATAAAAGCTTATGGGAACTTTCTGAAGCTCTCCTACTAGGAAATACTTCATCACACTCTTGCTTCCCTATGTATGTTTCAGCATATACTTATGTAGAGAGCATGCAAGACTTTTCATAAGCATTAGGACCTTCAGGAACTTCCTAATAAAAATAATTTTTCTGGAGCTGACGTACATTGGCTGCTGCCAGTGTTTCTTAGTACCCTCCTCTTAATGCTGGTTGCCTATTTTCTTAGACTAAGATATTCACATTTTCAAGGCAGGAATTGTCGGTGTTTGAGTTTGTACAACATTGTTGGGCACTTGAAAAATGTACTGTTGATAATTTATGACACTTGTGTCTCTACTACAAGGTTTTGACTTTTATGCCCAGGACCCAGTTCTGCCCTAAGTTACAAGTTGCTTCAGCTGCAGGTAACAAAAGCTGTGTGTGTGTACAGGGTAGGGCCTGTCCCTCAGCATCCTGACGACAACAGGAATGGATATGTTCTCCTTTTTTCACCCATGGGGCTTCCAGCATTGTCTTAGTACAAAGGAGTCTGATTTTCTTTATGCCTTAAAAGCATCCTGCTTGCGTTTGGGTTTTTTTGTTTGTTTGGGTTTTTTTTCTGTCAGCTTCATTGCCTGCTTATACATTTTCTAAACTTTGTAAGAATAATACTCCCATAATAACATTTTCTGTGCTTAGAAATACATTACTAACATTGTAATATAAAGCATCCTTCCACGTGGGGAAAATAGCTTATAATAATATAATGGTGTTATAATGCATATGCCGTAAGGGGGGGTTATTAAGATTGTACCAGCATTCTCAGTTCTGACATTAGCTGTAATGTTTTCTGAGCGCTTGACTTGCCAACCTTAGGTTTTTCACATTTTTAGAGGTAGTATGTAGAATCTGTTCTTTTTAAAGAAAAAAGGATACTGTGTTGTGACAGTTCTGATACCTGCGTTGCTTTTCAGTATGTTTACTTATGTGAGTGGATAGGCAGTGATCTAGTGAAAGCTGTCCCTGCCTATGGCAGAGAAGTTGGTCCAGATGATCTCTAAACACCTATTTCAACCCAAACCATTCTATGGTATTAAACTTTGCCTCTTGATTCCACGACTATTTGTCAACTCTGGAAAAGCAAAAGTTGGAGAATCTTGACATATGTTGTTCATGACCTCTTCTAACTCTATCTTTTCATCCTCGTTGATCTTCAACCTAATTCCCATCTTCAGGTTTCTCATACGAGTCCTCACAGACACTAGTTGTCCTTAGATGAGGAAGAAACTCTCAATTTTTACACTTACTCTATTTCAAATGTCTTCAAAAGACTTTAGATTATGATCTTCCATTTAGTTATTGTAGAAAACATTTTCAAAATTAAAACTATATCCAAAATGGAACATGTTTGTAGTATGGGATTTGTGATACTTAATTATGAAATGTCAAAGAAATTTATCAGAAAATGAAACATGAAAGAAAATCCTTTTACAAACATCAACAGCAACATTTCTACACCTTAAGTGTTTAATGCTGGTTACCTGTGCACATTTTGCACAGATACTGTCCTTTTGTTAATTATGCAGCTCCAACAATCTTCATTAAGCTAGACGGTTAGTTGTACTTTTAACCTGAAGAGAGACTGATAGACCAACAGAACTAGTTTACAGACCATCAGAACTGAATGAGTGGCCAGTAGGTCAAGGGTGGTGATTCTGCCCCTCTACTCCGCTCTTTTGAGGCTCCACGCTCTTTTGAGACTCCACCTGGAGCACTGTGTCCAGCTCTGGAGCCCCCAACACAAGAAAGACATGGGACCTGTTAGTCCAGAGGAGGGCCACAAAGATGATCAGAGGGCTGGAGCACCTCTCCTACAAGGCCAGGCTGAGAGAGTGGTGGTTGTTCAGCCTGGAGAAAGGAAGGCTCCAGGGAGAACTTATAGCAGCCTTCCCGTATCAGAAGGGCGCCTACAAGAAAGTTGGGGAGGAGCTGTTTATGAGGGCTTGTAGTGATAGGATGAGGAGTAATGGCTTGAAACTGGAAGAGGGTAGCTTTAGGTTAGAAATTATGAAGAAATTCTTCACTTTGAAGGTGATGAGACACTGGGACAGGTTGCCCAGGGAGATTGTAGATGCCCTGACACTGGATGTGTTCAAGGCCGGGTCGGACAGGGTTTTGAGCAACCTGGTCTAGTGGGAGTTGTCCCTGCCCATGGCAGGGGACTTGGAACTAGATGATCTTTAAGGTCCCTTCCAAACCAAACCGTTCTATGATTTGTCATTATTGCTGCAATCTTCATTAAAGATTTAAGGTTTTCATTTAGGACTTCAAATTAAATTAAAGACCTTTTCATTTCATTTAAGATATTGTCTAAAAGTCAGAACAGGCAATGTCTGTACTGAATCTATAGAACCAAAACTGCAACATTCATTCCCTGGTGTGCAATAAAAAACCCCACATATTCATGATGTTGGGTAAAACATGCACCAGAAAGTAAAGGTACATTGATAATCTTTGGTAGTGAGAATTACTAACTTCTTGTAGCATGAGGAGTTCTCAGAAGAAGTCTGGACCCCACAATATCTCGGATGTTGTATGTACACATAATAATAAAGCTGAGATCCATGTCACCTGGATTCTGCCTTACCTTGACCATGGGTATCTAAATTTTGTTCAAGTTCAAACTGGAGTGGCTCCTTGACTGTTCTTAGAATTCCTTGTATACCTAAAATTAGGGGTTAAGAAAAAATGACTGAGCACAGAGGTCCTTGACTTTTTGTTAAGCCCTAGAGTTTGTGTCTGCTTACGCCTGCCCTGAGGCCAGTCTTACAGCCTGGAGAACAGCTAACTTGTGCTGACAGCACTGTTGTAAAAAGCATATCATGGCACTCACCTCATGCAGCTACACAGAGTGATTAGTGTATATATAGGTGTACAAATATCTCAGAGTCTGAATCATTAATACAAAGAGGGATAGAAGAAAGGCAAAAGGAATCTTTCTGCTTTACAAATGGAGAGCTTGAGGACTGAAATTTGGGCAAGGTCAAATAAGTCTGTGACAAAGCTGCAAATTGAGAATTCTGAGGGCCTCAACCACTTGATTTTCTGTTGTGTGTGTGATGATTTTCCTCACTCTAATATTGATCAAATAATAACTAGGGTTTGGGTTTGGCTTTTTTTCTTCACCCTGAATTCTATTTGCATTGCTGTTTAAACTTGAGTTTTTCAACAGCTACTATTTTTGCATCAATGACAGACAATATTGTGGAGCTGGTCTTCATTTCCAGATGGAGATCAGTTATGAAAAGATTGATGAATGCTTGTTCCTGATGACATAGAAAGCTGTTCAGACAGCATTCTGAGAGAGAGGCGATAGCTTTGGGAGGTGTTTTTTATAGAGGAAATTTATAATGCATTGAAGAAATCTCATCTCGAATTCCTAATAATTCACAAAAAGAAGGAAGAAATATAAGCTGTATTATCTTCTACTAAAAACCTAAATTTTGTGGCTCCTGTAATCACTTTTTTTTCAACACACATCAATTTTTTTTATTAGTGAGACGTTTGCTATGAACAAGACTCCTTCTTGTAGTATAATTAATTAAATAGTAGAATAGGCTTGTATCAACTTTATGTTAAGGAAAAAGCAACCAAACCTGAATATGTGGCAAGGTCCTTCATTTTATTTAGCTTATGTCATCCAATTACATCTGAAGAGTTTTCATTTTAGTTAGTAAATCTTAAGAATTAGATGTTTGTCTGGTTTGTCTGATTGGAACAGCAACATGCCCTTGTGGGCAGGAGGGCCAATGGTCTCCTGAGGTGCATAAAGAAGATTGTGGCCAGCAGGTCGAGAGAGGTTCTCCTCCCCCTCCACTCTGCACGGGTGAGACCACATCTGGAGTATTGTGTTCAGTTCTGGGCTGTCTGCTTCAAGAGAGACAGAGAGGTACTAGAGAGAGTCCAACGGAGGCTATGAAGATGACGAAGGGACTGGAACATCTCTCTTATGAGGAAAGGCTGAGAGACCTGGGGCTTTTGCTTTTTAGCCTGGAGGAGAGAAGACTGAGAGGGGATCTTATTCATGTTTACAAATATCTGAAGGGTGGGTGTCAAGTAGAAGGGGCCAGTCTCTTCTCAGTGGTGCCCTGTATGGTCACAAGGTGAAACACAGGAAGTTCCACCTCGACATGAGGAAAAACTTCTTCCCTGTGAGAGTGACAAAGCCTGGCCCCGGCTGCCCAGAGAGGTTGTGGAGTCTCCTCTGGAGACTTTCAAGACCCTCCTGGATCTGTTCCTGTGTGGCCTGCCCTGGCTGTTCCTGTGTTGGCAGGGGTTTTGGACTTAATGATCTCCTGAGGTCCCTTCCAATCTCTACCATTCTATGATTCTATTATTTTATTTGAAGTAATGAACTTCCAATAAAACATGATAGGACTGTGTTATTTTAAGGCACAGCAAATCAGAAGGAAGGTCCTCACTTTACCCCTACAAATGGTTGGTTTTGCTAATTGTTTTCCATAATTAAAAGATATTTTTCAGCAAATGCATAACTTCAGCAGTGGCATATTTAGGCTGTCCTAGGAAGCAGAGACAAGCCTGAATCAGTCTTTATTTTTTGTAAAAGGTAATTGGTATTCACATTACTTCTACATTTTTGATAGGGTTTTGATAAGGTTTGGAGTCTGCTGGAAGAGTCTGCTCCAGCTTGCCATTCAAAGTAGATACGACGACTGGGAATTTAAAGTTTTCTCCGAGCTTCAACAAAAATAAACCAATGATAGGGCAAAAATTTATCTGTGTGTGCCTGTCCCTGGTCAGGCCTCTATTGAGTTTTCATTATCCCAGTTCTAAATTGAACACAGCTTCAGGGAAGGAAACATTGATGTAAGAGAGTTAGAGTGGAGGGATCTCTGTCCTGCATATGAAAAACAGGCCTTGAAAGCAGCATGTCTTCAGCTAACTAAATGTAGCTGTTCTTCAAGAAAAGACATTTCCCCTGCAAGTTACCAGGAGGTTTTATGGTGCTCTCTTTCCTTTGTCAGGAAATAACCTCAACTGAGGAAACTAAAACTGAGCAAGTGAAAAAATAGTCTTGATTCAATTAATATTCTGGAATATTTGTGTGCATGTATGTGTGAATAATTTGTGTAGGGAAAATTCCCTGATAATGTTATTTTTTTGGTCTTCTTCCATTTCTCTGTTTACTGTTCAGAGAAATAGTCTTTTGGGAAGGGCCATTTCTCCTGATTTTATAGGAAAGTCTTAGCCTATTTTGATGATACCAGTAACATTCAAGAAGGAGACTCAGAACACTGGTATTTTTAAGGTTGTTTTTCCTTAATTTATGATGTGTCATATTCCATAATTCAGTGATGCCTGATATCTCAGTGATGCTGATTTGGAGCAGCATGACATCAAAAAACCTCTCACTTGTTCTAGAATGGTAGCTGCTGTATGTGGCTATTCAAATCTACATTGTGTGAAAGAACATCATGGAAGAATTAAGGCAAATGCTTAATTACAAAGGTTACTGAAAATGATCCAGTTGACTGTTAAAATTTGGACATACAGCCGGTGCACTTAATCACACAAAAAAGCTAAGTTCATAACTTATTCAGCATTCTTTGTCTCTAACAATGCCACGGGAAAACAATAGCATGTTTTTGTCTCTGAGAATGGACTGGGCAGCTTTATTTCTTTCCTCTTGTTTGATTTACAATGTACTTATTGTCTGAATAGTTTGCATGAGTATTTTTACAGTGGATGCCTTGTCTGTCTTGAGCTCTGCAGATCTAGTGCTTTATTATTCTGAAGGTTTTACATGCAATCAGAATCTCTATTTGATTGCTAACCTTTGTGTGTAAGCCTCAGGAAATGGAGCAAAATAATAGTGCAAACCAGACCTTGCTCTCTGGTAACAACATGCACTATAAATTCTCATTTTGGCTGAAGATTTTTATTCCCCCTGGGATATCTAGTAAAGTAAGAAAAGCTGAATTGTCAGTCTGTTCCAAAAAACCACCTAATTACTGCAGCTGAATTGTTAAGAAAAGTCATAGTTGTGAGGTTAACTAAAAGGAGTTTATTAATGATGGAGTGATGATCAAATGGTAATTAATTGATGATTGAATGAAAATCAAATGGCAATCAAATGGTGATTAAACAAGAATTGAGTGTTAATTAAACAGTGATTGAACTATGATTTGGGAACAATTTAGATGATGCTTTAGATGGCAATTTGACAGCAGTCACTCTATTACTTACTACGCTTCTAATAATTAAGCTATAGCTGGATAGATATAAATATCACTGGCATACAATATACTTCTGGGCCTAATGCAAAATGTCACCTCATTATCGGTATCAGATGCCAGGTAAGGGGACTAAGACTAAGAGGCAGCCCTGCTCAAGGACTTAGAGGGCCCACAGATTTTTACAGTGTGAAGTGATTGACTCGCAATCAACCCTCCCCTAATGGTTCTATGCAGGGGTGCAGCTATAGCAGGTTTAGTTCTGTCTCAACCCAGCTCAGGATGATACTGTTAGCTCCTGATAAGACATGGCCTAGGCTCTTTAGTTCTGAGAAGATGCAGCCCAGCCCAGTTCTCACAGCTCACACTGCAGGGCTGGTGTCAGTGCGGCCCTCTTGTCGGTGATGCCTGATTCCCAGCGTGTTCACTCACACAGACTGGGTGCAGCTGTCACACCAACTGACAGTGTAAAAGCACAATGAGCACGCAGCAGCAAAGGAAACTCGGGAGGTATAGAGTGCTATTTGTGACATGTTTCTGCTTCAAAGCTGCCATGCTGACTCCTCTGGGAATGCTATATATCAACCTGGCAAAATAGTTTATATGCACTTGGGCTGTTGGTTTGGTTTTATTTTTTTCTACCTTTTTTTCAGTACGTTTGAAAAACTAGAATGGTATACAGAAAAATGAGCCTTTTTAAAGGCTGTATAATAGCAAGATATAAAAGGAGGATAGTGCTGACCTAATGATGCAAGAATGCTGGGGGTTTTATAAAAGATCAGGTTGTGACTTGTCCCAGATCTTAAACACAAAAGACTAATTTTTGTTGAAGTAATTAAAATTTGCCAAGCAAAGGAAATTTATCAACCCACATGAAAACTTACTGAAGAAAGTAAAGTTTTTGGATAGCACAAGTATGGGGGAATACAAAAAAGAAGAAAGTGAAACAAAACTAAAAGTACCCACCAAAACAAAACAAAAAAACCCAATCCCAAAACAGAGAAGAGAATCTAAAACTAAAAGGGGACGCAAAGGTCAAATATGGAGTCCATGAAAGTTGTGTTGCCAAAATCACATCAATCAGCAAAAGATGAGCCAATGTCTGTCAAGTGATGTTGTCAGCATCTGTCAGTGATATCTGTTAAGTGGTAGCATAGCTACAAAGGGTCGTATCAACCGCAAGAGACAGTCCAGTGTATATACCGTAGGCAAAAGAGAATTTTCCAGCTCAGAATAGACCTTGGGAAGAATAGAACCAGTGCAGCAAAAGACAAATAGAAAAGTAGCTTTAAAAAAAATTAATCAGTGGGCCCATGTTGCTAGAAAAATCCCATTTGCATCAGAAAGATACAATCTGTGCAGTAACAGGCAAAAAATCCCAGCACAGATACATTTTTAATGTGATGTGAAGTTATGCTGTTATTATAGTGGAGTTACACCTATTATTGGAGCATTTAAATGAAATATATGGATAAATATGATATCCAGAATACAAGGAAAAGTGATGATGAAGAGTTCTGTGATGGGGAGAAGTAGAGAAGCCCACCTTTTCCAATTAAATTATGGCTACTTTTTTTTGGTCTCATTTACAGGACACACCTTAGAAGGCTAAGTGAAGACAGCACAGAGACAGGTTAGCTGCTATTAATTACATTCTCCACTTTAGAAAATTTGCTTGCACAATAAACCAAGAAGATGTAAAAGTACTCATATATTACTATTGTACTAAAATTAATGTTCTAACAAAGCAAAAGCCTTAGCAGTTCTATCACAATATTTCTCTGGTGGGTTAGATGTATACCGAAACGCCTCTTTTTAAACCACCTTCTTTCACCAAGCCCTTAAAATATCAGTTTCTTTCCAAGCAATTCATTGATGTATATATTTGTAAACTAAGGTCACTGGTTAATGTATCTTGCACCATGTTTAATAATCCTTCATCTGTTGATAAATTTCAATTTTATATCTCCTTTGTCAATATGCATATAGTATTTTCAAACATAAACTTTGTGAAAATTACAGGAAATACAGCCAAACTTCATTAACATGGAAAATGGATATTTAGTGGTTAGCTTATGAAAGCGCTAAATAGACATTTATAAACATTATAAACCTTATGCACCATAGTAGTATTTTTTTGTGTGTGGTTTCTTTCTTTCTTTTTTTTTTTTTTTGGTCATTAACAAGAAAAATATTAATTCTTTTAGGGTAAAATATATCCTCATATACTGACTTTACTGTTATGTTGATAGTCCTTATGCTTGTAAGTCTGCAACAGGAACTAACAATTGTTTAGCTGGATTCTCAATACCTTAGTTACTATTTGATTGCAATTTTTGCAGAAAGACTTAGCAAGAGCCGTGTAGCTGACTCACTGTGGAAATACTGTTTGTACAGCCTGTAGCTGATGGAATCCACCCATTCCCCAGTTCCTGCTCTCAGGATGGTTTCCCTTTTTGTCATGCAAAAACTAATGGATAGGTGTGATAGTCTGCCTTCTTTAGAGTTCAGAGAAAATGTAAAAAAAAGGTGTTAATTAGTGCAGTCTCTAGGTCATGTCGGAAACAAGACAAAGCTGTCTGTTTAGGTATAAACCCAAAAGCACTTGCATGGTTTCAGACTATATTGACATTTTAAGCTCTTTATATTGTCGGCAACTTTGCTGAGAAGTGCAAGCCTGGAGGTTCTATTAGAGATTCCCACCCTGTTGTAGGAAAGTATATGAGATTATATTCTGGTAATTTACTTGAAGATTCAGAGGTCTAATGTTCATGATAGTTCTGTTGTGACGTCAGATGGTACTAAAGCAGCTGTTAAAGGCCTATGCATATGCCAAGAACTGAGGAAAAGTCGGCAGCTATACTGATGGCACCTTGGGGAAAACTGGACTCAAACTGGTTGGTTTGTATTGGCTGAAAGGAGCAATGAACTTGTCTGTTGTGGAAAATACTCATCCTTATTACTCTGATTTAGTGAGCTGGAGGACACTGGTACTGAAGAAGAAAAAAAAAAGGTGTAAAATCAGATTCCTGACTGTAATTAACTTTGCTAAGTTATAAGAATAATGAGGTGTCACTGACTCTTAATTCCCGGAACACTGAAAATCAGTGTCTGCATGGTGAGGAATTCATACCAGTGCTACTGGGATCTTCCAGAGGGCTCGGGGACACTTTTAAGGAGATGTGAAAAAAGTGAAGCAATGCAAAGAAAATCCTAATCTCAGTTTCCTTTAAGCTGTTCTTCTTGAATTCTTACTTGAGCACTTAACCCTCAATGGCTGATTTTGTCATGGTTATCATAGAATCAGAGAATGGCCCACATTAGAAGGGACCTCCAAAGGTGCTCCAGTCTTCTGATCATTTTCGTGGCCCTCCTCTGGCCCCGCTCCATCAGGCCCATGTCCTTCCTGTGCTGAGGGCTCCAGAGCTGGATTCAGTAGCAAGATTTGTCTCACCAGAGCAGAGCCTCTCTTGATCTGCTGGCCACGCTTCTTTTGATGCAGCCCGAGATGTGATTGGCCTTCTGGGCTGCAAGTGCACATTGCTGTCTCCTGTCCAGCTTCTTGTCTACCAGCACCCCCAAGTCCTTCTCTGCAGGACTACTCTCTATCACCTCCTCCCCCAGCCTGGATTGACAATGAGGGTTATTCTAACCCAGGTGGTTATTAGCTTTCCCTCCCAAAGGTTCACTGAGATGAATTTCAGGTAAGATTGGCTATTCAGAAAAGGTAGTCTGTGTTTGTTTTCTGGTTCTGCTCAGAGCAGCCTGACTGCGAATGTGAGAAATTGCTACCGAATTGTAGTATTTTATTAGCGGACAGGAAGTGACTGCCCTCAAGTGGCCAGATGAGAGTGTTACCATTTGTGGTATGTCTATAGATAGATCTGCTCCAGACAAATTTTTATTAGCAGCAAAGGTCCGAGGATTTAAATTGCAACACTAGTCAGGGCCTGACAGCTAGGCTTACCTTTTGAGGGGTGCTGGCCGAGCATGCATTTCCGAACAGGGGGGTTCTCTGCAGAAGCTGCTGTTTCACACTCAAACGGGGTTTGTTAACAGTTTTTCTGTTATTTTGTTTCTTTGTATTCAATTTATTGAGGCATTTTTAAATTGCTGAGGAATTAAATGATTAAGAACTGTAGAAAACCCTCTATAATTGATTAAGAAATGAATGCCAATATGAAACAGGTATTTTTAAAATGGAGATGTGTGACTTCGGATTCTCCTACATACAGCTTATTATCACTGGAAATTCAGAGCAGGGAAGCAAATTTTTTTTTTTTTTTTCAATCAGATTGTCTTCTACAATAGCAAACCTGTTATGCTGTTGAAGAAGAATAATCTTCCAGCTGTACCTGCACGTCAGCCCTATTCTCAGAACTAGATTTCTTCATCCAGGCAGGCTTGAAACACTGGAAAGCAAGCAAACAAAAAGCCACTGAGAAACTTACTAAATGTATCCCTCTGTGGCATCCTCCCCCCGTTGTTTTGGAGCTGCTGTGATCACCCGTTAAGCTATGATCCACAGTTAATAGCAAAGAGAACAGAAAGTTCAGGCAGGGCACCTTGGGAGGCTGGGCTTTCTACTGATGCTGAGTAGTCTGCGGAGTGCAGCAGTTGTGGTAACGATGCAGTGTGTCCTCATGAGGCAAGATATAAATAATGCAGACTGATGGGCAATTTAACTTTTAATTGCCTTTCTTCTTGTCATTTGGAAGGAGGCTTTTTGTGTGTGTGGGGGGGGAGTGAGGCTGGGAGGTAAAGTTGCAAGTTTTTCATTGCCAGTACTTGTTTAGGATAAGGACTATATGTCACTAAATATTCCTTATTTAAAGAAATGATGTATCCAAGATAATATGAGGGAATATATAGGCAAAGTGAGATCTGCTTTAACCATACCTGAGAATTTTCTCTGATGAGAACATCTGAGCAGTATTTTGACCAGGTATATAATGCATGAGGTACATTTTTCTTTTCTGCCTATTCAAATGTCAAGCTACAAGTGCCAGTAACATTTTCCAGTAACTGCAGTTGTCCCTTGTAACCTTTTTCCTTATAACCCAGGCAGGCCAATACTGTTCAGTTACTGAAATTGGTATCACTGCCTTATTTTTTGTGGGTACAAATGGTGTTGGGGCACACAGGATTTTGTATTGTAGTTCCTTTTTCTTTCTCCTTTTGCAACAATTATTTTCTCTACTGGACCTTCAGCCACACCTTCTCAGTCTGGAGCACTTGGAACTCTCTAGAGATCTAAGCTGCCTGAAGTTATTTCATGTGAGATGATGGAAGTGCACTTCCCATGAAGTGGGACCCTGTTGGCCTGTAATATGTTTGACATGTGTCTGAGTTAGCAAGTCCAGTGGTTTGTCTGCATACTCTCTATCCACCGTAAATTGGAGGTAGATTTTTTAACTGATTAGGGGCTTGCCTCAATGTAAAATAAACTGATAAAGGGAGGAGACTCTACACAGACAGAAAACATTAAGTTGGTGATGCATGGTGAGTTACCTCCAGTATCTTCCCAGTTAATGAATCCAGGGCAATACTTGGTTTTTCAGTCCCTTGAAAGACCATGCCAGATTCATGTAAAAGTAGACAGGAGTTGGAAAATGCAAAGTGCAGTCATCCCAAATGGATGGAAAATCAATTTAGGATCACCTTATACCATTGTGTTCAGAAAATCAATCCACAGCTCATTTTAAGTTTTGAAGATAGTATCTTCTGCCTCTTGGATAAGTCTACTTAAGGATGTTAAGGGTCTTGTTGTAAATAGATGTGAAGGGCAAAAAGCAGAATTCATAATTGTTAGAGACATCTAAAAATTACTCAAACATCCCTTCATAAAGAGCAATGCTATATATTAATCACATCAATAATTAATATTAATAGCTATATATAGATTTGGACTGTATACCTTTGTATTGTCCCTGGAAGCTGAAAAAAAAGGTAATTCACGTTTCTACCCCTTGCAAGGCAAGGCAACAAAATACTGTTTTATGACTTGGAGTGAAGTCAAAGTTTAATGCTGTCCATTCTGGAGGATAGTGAGCACAGTTTTGAAACAGAATTTCCATGTGTGGGAATGAGACAGAAAAAAACACATTTATTTTCCATATTGAGTTGAAGGAAAACACCAACATTTTTTGAAAGTCTTCAGAATCAGAGAATGATTGAAGTAGCCTTGGCTGAGAGGGAGTTATTTTTCGCATGCCTCTGATGGGGCAATTCAACAGAATGATGCAAGCAGCTTTTCATACTGCTAATTACTGCTTCAATGTTTTTTGAGTGTTTGTGCCTACTTTATATAATTTCTAACATTATGTAAGATATGATGCTGTAATGGCCAAGTGCAGGCTGTGTAGACTTGACCACTCAGACTGTAAGCGTTAGGATGATCTAGCCATAGAAGTAATTGTTCCCAAAGAGCCTCTCTTCTATTGAGTCAAATCTTAGAGAGGAACGGAAAGTCAAAATAAAGTGGAATAAATCTGTCTTTCTCTAAATTGTCTAGAGACAATCAGCATGTGTGAAATTTGATATACGTGGAAAATGATATCTTTGTAAAGAAGTTGGAGATGCATTTAAGTGTCTGTATCATTTTCTCACAATAGGCTTGTTCAGAAACACACTGGGCCAAATCCATTTGCCTTACTCTCGTGAGAATTTCAATTACACTCGGTGAAACTAAGTGCAAAAATAAACTGAACAATCTGCGGCCTAATATATCTTTCTACTGGCATCAAAATGAAAACAAAAAAGCTTTTTAGCCTTTTTTTTTCACTTGCATTTTCCTGACTTTGGATAGCTTCATTTCTGAATGTTCATGGTGAATTAATTACAGCCTATTTCATGATATGTCTTTGGAAAGAAAGACTATAAAACGTTAATAAGCTTCTAACATAGCAGAGCAGGGAAGTACCTCTGTACACATCTCAAGACTAGCATCAGTCTGCTGCATCCATTTCTGTCTGCTGCATGAGAAAAAATGCCTGTTACTGAAAAATGAAGACCATAGCTGTAGCATAGAGAATAGGTTTTCCTGACCTGTCTTTCCCAAATTCTGACAAACGTATTTTCTTAAACTCAGGAAAGCTGTCAAGATTGATATATTATCAAGAAACATCTTACTGGAAAATAAACTATGGCTACACAAAGTCCTGTGCATTATTCAGTAATGCAAATAATGGGATGTATTAAAATGAGCCGGTAATGGTAATTTTCTGAGGCAGGCTGAAGAATTGAAAGAATATTCAAATAAACCAGGGGAAATACTATGTAACAAAAGCTGTGATAGAACTCCACAGGAGTGGATGGGTACCTGTGAATTCCCTATAAGTATGCTTTCTAAATTTTTGTTTTATTTCTAATTTTATAATTAGATTATCTATTTTTAAAATTATTTTTTCCTGTTTCACATTGCGTGAAATAAACAATAATGAGCAAAATCTGCAACTTAAAATGCTACCATTCTCTATAAAAAGGATTCTGTGTTTCCTAGAACAACCCCTCAAATTAATATGTACTTTAACTTATTAGAGGTAATGGATACATTACAGCCCTGTTATAGGGAAAGCTTCTTTTCTTTGTTACTTTATCACTGAGGAATATGAAAATTTAGAAAATTAAAAGTTAGTTAGTTTTGTAACTTTCTCATGTGCCAGTCTTGTGGCAGTTTCGATCAAGTGAACAGCCAATAAAAAAGGTTTCGACTGAGAATTGTCACCCAAACTTTTTACCATTCCATCTTAGATATCAAAGTTACTTGTACAATGCATAGGAAGCATCAGACACCTGTAGTAGAATTCGTAACAACTGCTGTCCCTGAGTGAGGTGTCAGCTAACCCAGGGATTCTGCAGAGAACCAATGCATGTGAGCGTCTCTTGCAAGTATCGGTTAGGCCAGGACTCAGGCATTTGCCTTATTGTCTCCTCCAGCTTTCTCATTCAGGAGGGAATAGCAGCTGAATTGCTCACTTTCTTTATGACAGCTCAATTTCCCTTGGTTTGTGGATGCCTAAATAATTTTCATTAGAGGTGTGAGATCCACAACATAAGTCTCCTTTAAGTAGATTTTTATGTAGTTTGCCTACGATAATAAGAGCCTATTATCAGAGGATCATAGAATCGTAGAATGCCCCAGATTGGAAGGGACCTCCCAAAGGTCATCTAGTCCAACCCCCCCTGCAGTGAGCAGGGACATCTTCAACTAGACCAGGTTGCTCAGGGCCTCATCAAGCCTGACCTTGAATGTGTCCAGGGATGGGGCCTCCACCACCTCCCTGGGCAACCTGCTCCACCGCCCTCATAGTAAAGAACTTCTTCCTAACGTCCAATCTAAATCTACCCTCCTCTAGTTCAAAACCATTGGCCATCATCCTGTCACTACATGTCCTCTTAACAGCCCCTTCCCAGCTTTCTTGTAGGCCCCTTTCAGGTAGTGGAAGCTGCTGTAAGGTCTTCCCAGAGCCTTCTCTTCTCCAGGCTGAGCAACCTCAGCTGCCTCAGCCTGACCTCATATCAGAGGAGCTCCAGCCCTCTGACCATTTTCATGTCTGTCTTCTGTACTTGCTCCATCAGGTTTGTGTCCTTCTTATGTTGGGGGCTCCAAAGTTGGGTGCAGTGCTCCAGGTGGGGTCTCACCGGAGTGGAGTAGAGGGGCAGAACCACCTCTCTCAGTCTGCTGGCCACGCTTCTTTTGGTGCAGCCCAGGATGAGATTGGCCTTCTGGGCTCCAAGTGCATATTATTCCTAGTTACTTTTTTTTCCTGTGTTCACAGGTCCTCCAGGTTGAAACCCACTGATAAGAGTCAGAGCCCTCACGCGGGGAGGGGGGATATTTCAGTTTTCAGTCTACATCTTATGTGAAGTCTGCATTCGAGTCCAGACTTTGGTCTGGCAGGTTTACTGCTGCTGCCTCCATGAGCAGACATTCATCTCAGCTGGGAATGAATTAAGTTTATTAGAATCTTTATTTAATTGCCTACACAAAGGTATTCACTGCCCTCTGATCCAGGTGAGTTATCTGAACTCTTATACATAGTGGTAAATACAAAAGAAGCTAGAGAGAAGCTAAGTCAGCGTTCACTCTAATTTATCTTTGTCAAACCATTTGTAATGATTTTGGAATAAAAATAATGCTTTTCTCCTGTTGGCTTTATGAATTCTTACACTTTGAAAGCTCTACATTTCTAAACCAAACATTTTAAGATGATAGGTGCTTATGAAGGCTCCTAATTTTAAAAGGATAACAAAGACAGGACACTGGTGTGTTTTTAGTGCGTTTGTGTTCTCCGGCCTCACGGTGGCAGAGCCGGTTAAGAAATCACTCCTGTTCCTGTATTCCCGTGTCCTTCCCGGAGCGCTCAGGAGGGGCAGAGAGGGAAAAGCAATTCCGCCTGCTTCTTCCTCTACACAGAAAAGAAAATTTTTCCGAGTCAGACATTTATTCTGTTTATAAGAAGGCTTTGAGTGCAACGCCAGCGCAAGAAAGCAACAGCAAACCCCATTTTGGTTTTGCATCTTTCTTTAAGGACAGTGTGTTTGAAGATATCTCAACAAATATATTAGTTAGCTAATATTTGCGCTTGCTCAGGGATCTGTATCTTGATCAGTTGTAACTTGTAGGATTCCCGAAATAATAACTATGCAGGCTGTTTAATAAGCAACTTACGTGCTCTGTTAGCTGTCTGGTGTTTCATAACTTTGGCAACAACTTTGAGTCTGCCCTGGAAAAACGCAGGTCAAAGCCTTCTTTTGTTACAGTCAAAGCTAAAATCTTCCCTGATTTTATGTGACTAAGATATGATCTCAAACTCTCTTCTGCATGTTACAGAACTTAATTCTTTGGGACATTTATCTCCAATTATTAAATAAGATCTAAACTACTTTGTTTACTCTGAATTTCACTGTTTGCACAGATAAATGCCGACATGGTTATTCAAGGTTTTGGGTTTTTTTAATCTTGGCTCATATACATTCCTGGCTGTATTGATGGAAGTTTTCCCTGGATGAATAATGCTGAGGTTCTAATCTTGAGAAGAAAGTCAGGCCAACTACTCCTCACTGACATTGTGATGGAGCAACTATCTTTTACTAAAAATTCTTTTGTATGATTAGGATTTTAGTAGTTTGAAAATATATTAAGCAAATGAGCAGTGTTATGTCAGAACTGAACTGTTATGAACTGTTATGTAAGAACTTCAACTGAAAAGAGAACGGGGTTTGGTGTTTGTTTATTTTTTTAAGTTTTTTTTACCTGGATTAATTTTCTAATCATTCTGTACCATGCATCTATACAAATTCCAGTGCCCAGAGAGGAAGAAATACAAACATCTTGTGGAGAGGAACCAGGGATTATCCCTTTTGATGATCAGCTCCTAATTATCTTAAACAGACTAAATTGATCTCACAGAGTTTCATAGGCTCTTTTTTTCCTTTTTTGATGAGTCACTTACTTAAAAGGCTTTTGCTTGGTTGCTGCCAGAGACAGTTTTACTCTGGAAACTGTAACAAGAAAAGCCGATAATGCTTCTATCCCCAAGAAGGGAAAGACTTATTAGAAGGAGAGAGGTGGAAGGACTTTTTTGTTGAAAAGACCTTAATTTTCAAAAGAGGGAAGCAATCGGATCTTTTTGTGGTAGATGGGTAAACTGAGATTTGGATTGAGACTGCATCAGGGATTTGTTTTTCGGGAGTTTCACAGAAATATTTTTTTATTACTCTGTGTCATAATGCACATGAAATGTTGTTTTTTCTGAACCAGGTTCTCTACTTTGACTCTGTATCTGTGTGTGAGGTAGATACATAAAAATAGAATGTTTTGAGAAAAATCCTTTTCTTTACATGCTGCTCATGACAGCACATAAAGACTTAGAATTTGTTCACAAAGATGTATTTGGCTCAGATCAGAACATTTTTCTTTTCAAAGCAAATGACTGATAAACTGCTTTTATTCCTTTCATTTTCTGTTGGGCAGGGATGAGTCTTTATTTTCCCTTGGAAATCTATACTAGAAGAACAATACATTTGGCTAAGAAATGACTCCATGTGCAGCTGTGCCCTATTGTTATGTGTTATGCTACCACTCTTGCTTATGCTTATTCTGCTCCTCCATGGGACCTCCACCTCCTCCAGGCCAAGTTCAAGTGCACTGAAATTTGTACAGAGTTCCTCACTGACTTCAGTGGGCTCATGGTCAGACCGTCCCGGTACCTGCCAGACAATGAGCAAAGCCAAAACCGTTGAATTATGCGGAAGTGCCCAGAGAAGGGCTTTACAGTAAATAAACTATGTGGGTCAAATGGAGTATCGAGCAGCTCGTGTTCCCTGAGCACGATACATCCTGGGCGCTGAGCGAGAAAGTGAGAGGCTTTGTTTTAATAAGAACAGTAGGTAGTTATGTACCGAGAAAGACAACTCTCACTTACAGAAAGGGCAGAGTTAAGGTTACGTGGTACATTTCTTGTGAGTGCTTCCTTTGGCAAACAATGCTTTTTAAATGTCTTTCCCATTTGGAGGCTTTGTAAAGGCCTTCTTTGTCATGTTGTGAAAAGTTATTGTGATCTCATTTAAAATAGATTGAGCACCTTGGGTAGTTAGCTTAGAGCATCTTGATTTGTGAAAGGGGACCAGCTTTATAAATAAAAGAGTAAATTATTAATGCTGTGTCATATGAGTCTAGACACTGGTGTTTGAGCAGGGCACTGTCATAGCAATAAAACTTCATCAGAATCGGAACATCTAGGGATCAACAGTGGCTATGTTTTTGAACTCCATTCCTGAGTAGGAGGAAAACGTACTGTCGCCTCTGTTAAACATTAAATTGTTGGTCTGTGGGTATTTTTTACAGGTATTTGCTGCATCTGGAAGAACCACCTTTTGTAGTATAACTGAAATTGGAAAGTTTTAGAACTGTAAAGTGATGAGTGTTTTAATAACTGAGCCTTTTATGGCAATCTGTAGTTAAGATTCCCACTGGGAATGATGGGAATGAACCCTTATTCCCATGGAATGTTAGGCAATATTTAATGAGATTATTCTCAAGCTAGAGATAACTGAGTTTCAGTGAGATAAACACAAAAGGCAAATTTCTTTTCCAGGAAAAAATAGCCCCAAATATGGATGTATGAGGACTGTCATCCAATATAGCATATGGGGAATTGGTTTGTTTATGGTTTTCTTTCTGATTCTAGGTGGGGGGAAAAAAAAAAAAAAAGCAGCCTGATCTCATTTTATTGTAAAATGGGTATTTTTATATAGAGCAGGTATTCAATTCCATTAAATCCCTAGGCATTGTGCACAAATGACTGCAAAGGTGTGGCTATTGGTCCATTTCCAGACAAATCTGGTATTGGCTGATATTCTCTCAACTAATATAAAGCCTTTAAAAATAGGATGCAGAATGTAAAATGTTCAATCAAAACATGTATAGAATACTTTTCCTAATGCTCACAACTGTCATTACATCTCAGTTATTTGGATTTGCAGACAGGAGGGAATCATCTGAAAGAAACATATTTTGGCACCAGAAATTGAAGGGAAATAAAGACTAAATAATTACACTAATAACAATGACAATGATAATAATAATAATTATAATAAACTCCAAATTTTGGAAAAAAACATTCTATTTCAGTCTTATTTCCATGTCTTCCCTTTAACTAAATTAATTTCTACACGCTGTTGCGGAGAAATAATGTCACTGAAAAACAGGCAGTCCTTTCTTATCAGTCAACAGCTGTCCCCAGATGCAGCATTTTAATTTTGAAAGGAATATAAGAGCAATACATTTTCACTGACAACCATGCAGCAAACAGCCCTCATTCTGTAATAACTTGTCTGAGGTGTTTCTATTCATAGCTGCTTTCTGCCTATTTCATGTAACTGAATTTTATATTCACTTTTTTTTTTTACATTGTTTAAAGAGAAGGTTGTCCATTTCTGTTTATAATTTAAAAGCTCATTATTTTTGCTGGCTTCTTTTCTCTTCAGTGCTGCTTCTTATTTGATGTGTTCCTGTTGTCCTACCAGCAGGAATTCCATTGTAACCAGACGGCTGTGCTCAGTGTTCCTGCTGTTTTCCATTTTAATTGCTATTATTATGCTTGCCCCTCTAGTAGAAGGCTTGGTAAATAAAGTAGTAACTGTACACCTTAATCTTTGCAAATATAGAAACTGTAATAAAAATTCTACTTAATAAACTCTTTCATAAAAGAATTCTTCAGAGCAAACTGTAGGTCTCTTAGAACAGAATAAGACATATTTACATCGTTCCTGAGAAATTACATCTCTTAACTAACTGCTACAAATCAATTAATGTTATAGGAGTGCTTTCCAAAGGAACTTATTGTGATTATTATGAGAGACTCTTTAACTGTCATTACTTGTCATTCATGCACTGACATCAATGCAGTTGGAGTTTCTAATCCTTTGTATATCAAACTCTCAGGAAGCCATTTCATTAGGAGAGATAATGCTTCTAGCTATGTCTTGAGGGTGTGCTATAAGGGTTTTGAGGTACATAACATGCAGTCCGGTAAGGTATTATCTCCACTGTTTATGTTAAAAATGTACTTGCAAGAGAGACCTTTCTGCATTGGGCTGACTGAATTTAGTTCTGTTTGGCTGGGCCTGAAATAGAGAATGTTATCGAGAACTAGAACCCTCAACCTGAACTATATTGTATCTCCAGAGCTAGAAAATGGATTAGGGGTGAGCCAGAACTGTCAGTATGAAAGCCAGCTGGGAATTTGCCCGAACGTTAGGTCATGATTTGACTCAGCCCAGTGTAGAGTGGGACCAGACACAAAAAATGAGTCAAAATCCAAATTTTCTCAAATGCTTGATGTGTTCTCCTGTTTATTTTACAGTCACTTGTCTGAGTCAAACGGTGAAATCCACATCAAGCATAACACTAGGAATACAGACTGTTGGATTATTTTTGTCTATGGAATCTGGGAATTCTAGCTGTCATGTCACCATGACACCACTGGAAAACCAATATACCTGATTTATTTCACATAATTCATTTTATTATGGATTTCATGTTTCAAGGCAATTGCACTCAGGATTGGGAGGAAGGAGAGTGTGCCAGACAAAGAGAGGATTCCTTAAAAATGGAACTGTCTCATTCTCGAGAACCGAGACAAGGCTGCAAAAGTAGTCTGAGAATCAGGGGCTGATTCACCAATTTTCTTCTGGCTCCTGACTCTGTGCTGCACTGAAGTAGCCATAAGACTGCACTTATGGTTTTCACGAAAATCTTTGGTTTCACACTGTAAGGATTTATTTTCACATTCCATTTTTTTTTGAGAATATTGAAGCCCTGTATGCAAGGATTATTATTTTGAAAGTGCTCAAGTATCTGTGCTTGATTTTTTTTCTCCTGTTTACAGCCCATGCAGGCGATGATAGATATTTGTGAACCCTTTTGCGAAAACATTATGAGAAATTTGAGGCCCCAAGTACTCAGCTAATGAGATACTGCTTCCAGTGTTCTCTGTAATTAAATACACTAGTATGCTGCAGTCCTGAAATGCTGCTTTTATGTTTAAAGCAGTTTTTCCTTTTATTGCTTTTTAAGTCTACTTTTTTTTCATATTTTTTATTTGTGCAATTGTATGTGCAAAATGCTGGAATGCAGAGACATCTGATTCAAGCAAACCGAGATGCAGGCACTGAATTTAAGCATTATATGCATAAATATGTCTGATCAGTCATTTGTATGAATGGTTACTCCATTTATTTACAATTTGGCAGTAATGTGCAGATTAAACATATATTTTGCATATAACAGACAATGAATAATACAGATGGGCTGCAACTGAATGGAGGTTTACTCAGTTATTCATTGCTCTGGTCCATGCTCTGCTTGGTATGTTTATTATTTTACCAGACCAAGATATGGAAGTGGCTGTGTATAGGTGAGTGATATTGTCAGTGAAACTGTGGCCAGTCCCTGGGTAAGCAACCTTCAAGTGCAATTTTTTCAGGCTAGATGATCCCTTTATGTTACAACATAGAGAATTGTACTGGCCAAAAAGAACACTCTCCTTCAAATTACGAAGTGTAAATGTTTTCTGCTCTATAATTCAGTGGGGAACTGTGAAATCAAGAAAGAGTTACCCATCTATTTTGTAATTATTTTTTCTTATGCAATATATTGTTTGTTCTTTTTGTAAAATATATATTTTTTTCCTCATTCTGATTAGGAGTTTGAGCTGGAGGATTAATGGCGTAATCAAATCAAAGGAGTAAGTGCAACCTCTTTTAGGCTTTCACCTGATTTTGTTTCAATTGGAAGACTTCTCTAATAGACCCAGATGCTTCCCAGGAAGATAGAACTGTTTTCCTGCATGTTTAAGGATTATATCTGGGACTCAGGTAGCTCCTCTGAAATGGAATTCCAGTAAGAAAAAAAGAACTTAACATGAAAAAGATTTTTGCACATCTATCTAAAGAAAATTTCAGCAAATGGGTATTTCTTGGATACTGAGTCGCAGAGTCAGGATAAATGAGTAATAATTCAGAATCATGTGAGGTGTATAGTGGCTCTAGTGAAGATCCTTTGTTCCACATCTATAAGAGAAGAGATATATAGCAAATTCTTGTACTGAGAGACAAATCACGTACGCTAGGTACATGCACATATACGTAGAGAATTATGATTCAGTTCTACTTCAGCCTTCTGTACAGTCTATTTCAGTAGCCTGAGTAGCCTGTGGTTTTTTGTTTGTTTGTTTTGTTTTGTTGTTGGTGGTGGTTTTTTGTTTTGTTTTGGTTTTGTTTTTGTTTTTCCTTCATTGTTTTTGTTGGGTTTGGTTGGTTTGTTTTGTTGTTGGTTGGTTGGTTTTGGTTTTGTTTGGGATTTTTGTGTGTTTTTTTTTTTTTTTCCGAATGTCTGTACATTGTCAAATTCAGTTTTCAGTCACCCAGAAATACAAATGCTAGCTGCAAGCCATAATCTGACTGTGTGGAGCTAAATGATCTTTTAAACAGAATAGACTCACAGACCTTAAATAATTCCTTTTCTTCTTTGTCAGCATCCACACAATGCACTTAATGCAAGTAATGACATCAGATATGTACAGCGTGCTCCGAGTACAGTCACACACATATACAGTCACCATGTCATGATTGTGTTCATTTATATTGTTTTAACAAAGGCCATTCCACCTATTCATTTTATACCTGGCTGCATCTTCTCCCTTAGTCAAGGGGAGCTTGAGGCCTGAATCATTTATAAAGTATATATTCATGCTTTTGGTTAGTTCCCTTAGATTTCGCCATCTGCCTATAGTAGCATGCAATGTATATCAGTTCAGGAGCATGTGGTGAATTTATTACACTTGAAAATATTCCCAAGCATATTTGATAGAACGGTCTGAATATTAATGCATATTCTGAGGCAGTACTCACTGTTCTGTTGTTACTGCTTGCTTTGAAATTCAGTCAACAGCCTGCAATACCAAAACAAGGAAAATATGTGCACTTATCTTCAGGCCATTAAAATCCTACAGCTGTGTTTACCTTCCTTTTTGTGCAAGGAATGAGTAAAAAGCTTTCAATCAAATGCAGTTAAAAAAGAGGAAGGACAGGGGAACTCCCTAGCAGGGATTAGACACTGCAGTCTTCCTGGCACTTGCTGCGGAACAGAAACATCCTGTATAATGTGAGCTGTCCTTTTCATTCCTAGTGACGCAGTGGCAGAGTTTCTAGCACCCCCTGCTTAATGCGTAAGGGGCCCATGGGTGCAATTCTTCAATCTAATCATTCCAGGTAATTTGCCATATGGATGATTGGGTTAAGGCGAGTGGTCCGGAGACCTGAATTCATTTCAAGCCACTCTCATCGTCACAACTGGAATGAGATTCATGTTTGAATCTTAAACTTTTGTCCATATATATTAATGATTCTTCTCTCCTACCTCCCATACCGCGCACAAAGGAAAATGATATACGTTTGTTGTTTTCATTTCAGTATGGTTGGTGAAATAAGGCTGGGAATATAATGCATGAATGAGGAGGGAGAGAGACAGCTCTCTAGACTGATCGTCTCTTTTGAATTACTACCTATATGATCCTGTAAATGTATATGCTTCCCATGCTTGTATTTTTTTAAGATCTATGGCTGACATTCTTCCAGAAGCCTTCTATGTTCCGTTTGGAGCAGGAACTATTTTGATCTAGATATGGATTTCTTTTATCACCTTGTCTTTATGCAAACGGACTTTATGTAAACTGACTCAAACACACATTTTGAAAACTGAAACAAACAAATGACATCCCTTCCCCCCACCTCTCTTCCTAGAGTAACCGACCGGAGGAAAATTTTATTTCTCAAAAATTATGTGGTCTTTCTCTTTTTCCCTCTCTCTCACTTCTCCCAGAAAACAACAGAAAGGCCTAACTTCTCACGGAGCAATTTTTGGAAGGTAAAAAGGGTCACCCATTTCTCTTTTCATTTTCAAATCCCATGAGGAGATTTTCAAGGATACTAAGGGCTGTTAAGCACCCAATTCCCACTGAGAATCAGAGAGAATTGGACGACTGGCTGCCCTTTGTGTCTTTGATTTATTTCCCTCTTTGGTCTTTACTAACAACAATTTTTTCTCATTTGGAGCACACTGATTGAAAACATCCAAGGTCAAATTCATTTTGCAGAATTCTACTGAAGTCAACAAAGACACACACCAAGAAGGAGTCCATAGCTGTACTTTTTGCCTCTCATTAGAACCAAATCTTCAGTTTTTATCTCCATTGGAGCCACTTGGAGAAAGACAGGAAAAGTAACTTAATAAATGGTTAAAAGCAAATGAAAAAGTTGAAAAAGAAATGGAAATATTTTCTTACAAAGTTAATTTTTGAAAATCTGATCCTGAAAAGTATTTTGCTGTTTGCAAGTTTATGTTTTTGTCAAATGTCTGAAATATTTACAAGAAAAAATGCGGACTTCTGTTTTTAATCCTTTTTCCTGCCTAATTTCCAATTGGTTGTTAAAGAGTGGATTTCATCTCACATCACTTTAGAAGTCTGCAATCTAGCTGTCAACATTGGAACTGCTTTCCCTAGGCCCTATTTACAGTCTAAAGGAAGACAAAGGCACTGCAGGAGGTAATTAATCTGACCTATCCTAAATAAGATGTGAGGAATAGCACTCTATGTGCACTCGTTTTCCCCACTAGCAAGAAGGGTAATCCAGCTGGCTAGATCACATTTGCACCGTAGGAGTCTACATTTGATCAGATGAATCCTCCCCTGCCCTCATATGTTTCTTCTTCCTTCCATGGTTGATGTTGTTCAATCTGGAGTGATTGCAGTTTGTTTGTATCATAAATGGCATTTGTGAGTCTTCATACGTTCCTCTCTTTTTGATGCTTGTGCATTAAAAAGGACAAATTCCAAATTCATTAATATGACGAATCTGATGATGTAAGATGTGATACATTTGTCTAATGATATATTGGCCTCTGTCACGATAATATTTGAGAATTTTAGCCATCCCTATTCATTTATATACTTAATTCAAAGTCATTGCTCTTTATTTGAGTGTCTTAGCATTGTCCAGGTGTGATCTAGAGTTATCCAGGGCAAAACAATATACATTTTAATTCCTATCAAGAATATATAGAGAGATAAGTGGTCGGATTATGGTTCAGGAACTTGTAGCATCTGTCATGGTGATGAATACAGGTTCCAAGTGACTGGAGACTTGTGGTTCACATCAGACTCCTGAGATCTCCCTGAATAATTCCTTCAAAAACTGTTACCTGGGATTTGTTGCTTCCTGGGGCAGAGGTTCTCAATTTGCCAGTGAGGTTACTGAAGGGACTGTTCAGCATTAGTGATTACTTCAGACAAAGCTCCCCTGTTTCTGACAGTGTATCAGAACAACGTCACACTACAGCCAATGTTAGCATTTCAGTTTCATTCTCCGTGACCTGTTGTTGCTGTGGTACCTTTCTGATTACATTATTTTCATATTTAATCCTTGCCTCAGTATTTTAAAATACAGGCTTGTTCAGTAAGAGCTATTGTCCTTTGATAAGAATAGTAAGTGCAGACAGGTTAGAGAAATCAGTTTGTCTGGAGCTCTGACACAACTAAATACAGTTCAGAAAGCTTGATTTTAATAACTTGGGCCTGTCTTAAATAACTGGACAAGCAGCACTTGAAATGCTATGTGTGATCACTGACCACAGTAGCTGAATTGTGGCTGAAAATGAGAACTACCAACCTGGTTCATTTAGCTTCCTGAGAATATCACCACGTCAGGAAAAATGGAAGATATACATGACTACTCTGCTGGTTACTTCATGTCTCTTTTAGCTCTACAGTTACCATTGAGCTGAAATTGAACAGTTTGGTTGGGTCTACAAAGCCACAAGGATAATTGAGAAGGTCCCATTTATTTATTTATTTATTTCTTGTGGAGCAAAAATTTATATCTTCAACAATTTCTTTTCAAGGTTGTTTCACAAAATTGTCGTCCTAGAAAGCACTTTGTCAGATCTCCTCATCAATAACTCAAGCATAATCAATTTTACTTATGTCCTTCCTGATGATGCCTTGTTTATACAGTATTAAAGACCTCCAATTAGGAAGACTCCACAACGTCCCCAGCCAATCTTATAAGGCTTCATTTTCTTTCATTATTATAAAAATGCTTTTTTCTTAATATCTAACCCAAATAATCTTTTCTGCCCATAAAGTTTTCCACCATAAGCTTAGAAACCAGACTATTCTCATCTGTGTCATATTTAGGACCATGTCATTGTACTATCACTTTGATCTTCTCTTCTTCAGTGTAAACAGCAAAATATATCCAATCTTTCTTCATAGGTACAATTTTCTAGATAACCTCCTCATTCTCTTCCAGTTTCCACTTGGTCCATACCTTCCTTGAAGTGCAGGGACACCAGCTAAGACTTACCAGTTCTGAATGGAGTTAAAGAACTGATTCTTTGAGTTTTTGCATGTTGCAATTCTATTTATATATCCCCATATGGCACTTAGCTTTTTTGAAGCAGGATGCTGTTGTTGAGACATGCTGAATGTGTCACCCACTGTAAAACCACCAACACTTTTTCCTTGGCAGTATATCTCGTAGTGCAATGCCTTTTATTATTCTTGTTGCAGTCCCAAAATCTGTATTTTTTTTTCCATAGAACTTCTGATTAGAAGTTGTTCTAGCATCATGGACAGCTTGTGAATTTGAGTCTTTCTGATCCTCTTGTTAAGACACATGGTGATTTTCAGACCGTACCTCCAGTTTCTCAAGATGAATTTTAATCCTTACCCTGTACTCCAAAGGCCTGGCTGCCCTTCCTATCTTCCTTCTTATCTGAAAATGTAATTATCTGCACATTTAATAAGTATACTCTTTATTCTCTCATCCAGGTCAATGGATACCAGGACTGGAGCAGACCCCCACGGATACTCACACAGTATGTTCTTCTGGTTTGACAATGAACCATTGATAACTAGTTTGAGTACAATTACAGTACTGAGCACAAAGCAGTTCATTGAAAATGAGACCAACGAAGTAGAAACAATTACTGATTAATATTTTGGCAGAGTCTGTTGCAAGTTAGTTTCCTATCTTTATTCTTAGTGTAACTTTTTTCTTTTTCTTTTCTTTTTTTTTAATAAAAGACCAATCAAAAGAACCAAACTGCTCGCTCTGTGAATAAAAGGGCACTTTTAAGAGGGGAATCACTGTTACGATATGTGATATTTCTGCTATTTAAAGCACATTTCCAGCTTCAAGTAAGCTAATTTATATAGCGATCAGCAGAACTTGCTGCTTTAAGAAAGAGCGTATTCCTTGCTAGAGATAGAGAGCAAAGAACTCACAGAAACTCTGAAATTAATAATGGAGTGCTGTTTAATGAAGATCCTGAAGCAACTGATAGACCTGTTGTCTTCATGGAAGCACAGTGTTACTGTGAGTATATCTGGGATACAGTATTTCCCAAGTATAAGGTGCAGTGTTTGTGATCCTCCTTGGCTTGCATTGTGAGCTTCTGATTTTTAAAGCTTGACATTCTGGTTGAGTTCATGGTTTAGATGAGAAATTTCATGTGTGTTTACACACAGAAAAACAAGCGCACGCACAGAGCTCTTCCCAGGACCCAAATTCTGCCTTTCATTGGATGGATAAAACCCCATTCAAATCTTCGTAGGGTTACACAATTGTAAAATTGAAGCTGAAGTTTACCTTTTGGTCTATAAATAAACATGTTAGTCTATAAATAAATAAAATATAAAGTAAATCCTATGAAAAACTGTCAGATGAAGCTAAGCAAAGAACCCTGTCTCCTCTATTGCTTATAGAAACCACAGTGCAGATGTTCAGCGCTGACTGCTTATTTGCAGTGTTACTGTTCAGGTCATGGGTGACCATCTGTTTCCTTTCACTTTGTGACACAGCACTTGCCCTCCATGAATCTTTCTGAGTTTCCTTCTGATATAATGGCAATAGAGGAATGAAAGAAACACTTATTTGGACAAGAGGCAAAGAAGTTTGAATGAATAATATTATTGTAGTAAAACAGTGTGATTCTTCTCTTTAGTTTCCAAGCATCTCTAACAGTTAACTACTCTTCGAACAGGGAAAAGAGATTCATACACAGCCCTATAGTTGACTTTATCTCTTGTAGGGCTCTATTTGTTCTCATTGACTCGATTGGCCACCTTTGGAAACTGATAAACAGAGTAGGGTAAGTGCTTAAATTAGCTGCCATACTACGAGTACCCCCCTAAATATCTGGCCTAATGGTTAGAAGGAGCAAATGTTTGTCTAAACTTTGTAGCAGTAAAACATTAGCTCTTTCAGGAGGCTGAGCTGGCATTCAGTATAAGCTTCGTGAATCAGAGGTCTTTTCTGTAACACAGATAGGCATTTTTTAGATTAATTCTAACCCTATATTATGAATAGTTCTCTTCATGAGTGGACCTGGGTTTATTTCTACAGGGAAATAGTATCTTTTCTGTTTTGAACAAGATACCTCTAAGCACAAGGGGAGAGAACAATGAGACAATGTTGAAAAGAAAAAACAAAATGCAAAGTTAACCACAAATTTCCATAATGAGGAAACAAACCACAATGTACTCTGAGATGGTGCCAGCCAGTCCCTCATTGGTTTTCAAT
This sequence comes from Ceryle rudis, assembly GCA_033439905.1. Lineage (NCBI taxonomy): Eukaryota > Metazoa > Chordata > Aves > Coraciiformes > Cerylidae > Ceryle > Ceryle rudis. The sequence continues at coordinate 35,708 of JAAGNO010024311.1, forward strand.
ATAAAATAGAGGGCAATATAAGAAAAGTTAAGGGACTTTCAAATGATACGCATGTCCAGTCGATTATCCCTAAGACCCAACTTCACTTGTCAACCATATGCATGCATTACCGCTGCGTGCAATCCTGTTCACTTGAATGAAATGACAACAAAATTCTGTCTGGAATATACAGACTGGATATACATAACCAAGGATTTCTAATGTGTGCTGTTGCAAAAGAGAAGTCCAGCAGGGCCTTCTATATTTCTACATCCAGATTTTAACTACTGCACATGACGCTTCTTTTAAGTAAAGAAACAATGGAGAAGACTCAACAATTCCTTTTCTTTCCTGAATACTTAAAGTCTTCAATTTCCTAAATACTTAAATTCCTTTAGTGGAAAAAATATGTTATCTGAAATAATCCCTGGATGCACAGGAAATACACTTTTCAGTTGAAATTTGAAGCTTATAAGATCTGCAGTCAGCACCCCCAAAATATTAATAAATATTTAGTCACAGCTTGGATGGTGGTTGATCAATATTTTTATTGGAAAAATTAATCTGAAAGAAGCTGATCTTTGTTGGACAATTCCACAATTTTCAGTCGTTATCTAGATCCAGTTGTTCTTTCTCAAACTCTGTATGTACAGCCCTGAATGTCACTGACTGTTCTATCTTTGCATTTATTTACTTAACAACTTCTTTCTTATGTGCAGAAAACTGTAGGAAGCTCTGTATATATTAATTAAGTACTGTCACCAATAGAGAGATTGCCTTGACTTCATTTGTAGCATTTCCATGTCATTTTTGCTATCACTGAGCCAGGAAATCAATATTAGTATTACACAGTTGTGCACTGAACGAGATTTGAACGGTAATCCTAAATGCAGCAAAGAACAGAAAAATTTCTGTATTTTTGTAATCAACGTGTACAAACTTAGAGCTGGGGAGGAGGGTCTCAGCACCTTGCAAAACAGGGTACTGCAGCTTCAGAAGTCAATACATTTCCTACAGATTTATGTGAAGTGAGATTACTTATTACTCAAAACACTGAAACAGAAAGTAGATGCATATGTAGAGAAGAAGGTAGTACATTTTCTTCTATAATTTAGGATAATCTCATATAGAACATTTGCATTTGACTGGACTTTCTATAAAAATGCAACAGAACACCTCTTTCCATGTGAAATAATTCATCAGTCTATTAGTTATAATGCTTAAGGTGCTTCTTAACTTATTTTTCCTTTATTTCATTCTATTAATTCTCATTGCACAGACACACAGGTACTGCATAAAATTATTCTTATATCTCTTTGATATTAACATAATTGATATTAATGCTGATATGTTTTTATCTCTCTAGCCTACTGCACAGAAGCATCACATTATATTCCTCTTTTGCAGTAGAAGAGACAAGTACTCAGAAGTTAAAAATGCAGTTTAGGTTGCATATGTAACATTGGGTTGTCCACAGAGTAGGTAGGACAAAGCACTTAATGACATGATCACATAGAGTTTTTCCGGACGTTCAGTCAGACCAACAGGGTCAATTTAAACACGTGATCAGGAAACTTTTTAGCTAGAATTGAGGGTTTAAGTTTAGGAAAATCTTACGTCCTGGGGTGTATAGATATACACACTGTTAGGCAGAGTTGTAGGTCAGACCCTGGAAAGGTGCAGCTGATTAGAATCACTGAGGTCATACCCGACTGAGTGCATGGGTGCAGGGAGAAGTTGATGCTTCTGGCAACATTTGCACGATAGCCTAATAATTCAGCTGTTTGCCAAAAGACCTCTTTGATCTAGCTCCTCACTGTAAGAGGATTTTCACATCCAGCTTTTGTATTCTAGAAGGGCATATGTACTGACAGTCCCTGGAGTGATCTGACCATTACTTAGCTCCTCTTCCTATTATCAGTGGGATATATTACAGCCAAAAAGGGAAAGCTGATCAGACCAGATAGTAGGAGCCTTGCCCTGTAAATAGTTGCTTGGGCATTTGGCCAGGAAGGGTCACATGGGTTCTAGCCCTGCACAGTTTACTTTTCCTCATTTTCATCAAAGGCCAAATACGTAAAACTACCCTGGAAGCAAACCAGTGTCTAAATGGAGGGAGTGATTTCAGGCACTTGGAGCCTGGAAGGCTGAACGGTGGGCATGAAACAGGTGTTTAAATCCAGGCAAAACATTTTAGGCACATTGAAGCCGTCTGATAGGGTGGGATCATGCATCTTCATGTTCCACATACTGTCTGCTTTGAATCCCAGTCTAGGGGCGGAATTTTTCCTCTGGACAACGTAGGACAAAATTGAATGTCTGACTTAGCTTTGGGAATTTCTTTTTTTTTTTTAATATGTTTACTGCATAACTTTTAAGCATTGCAGCACCAAGCCTTATATCAAAAGCCTTTTGCTGTATGATTACCATGGTGAAGAACACTCTAAAATTATGCTTCTAAAATGATAGAGAAGTATTTTTTATTATTTGGCTTAATGCATAGCTCCCGTTCTCTCATTTCCTGCTTGTTTGCACTTTTTCCATGTAGGGACTCTGTGGTATAGGCAGAGAGAGCAGACAGTTTCCCAGGTTATAGTCTCCACTGTCCAGGTTACCCATACCTATCTCATGTCCCACCTTCCATTTTTTCTCCAGTTTCCTTGTTAAACTATTTCTAGTTCATTCTACTATCAAATTCTCTGTTCTCCTTTGCCCTAATTCTTCCTTGCTTTTATTTTACCACTTCCCTGTAAACCAGTCTACTTGCTCAGTCAATCCCAGAGCCTCCTTTACCAGGCCTGGCACTCTAATCTTGACCTAACAGTACTCCTAGTTTCCCACTCCCATGGCCATCTAGCCTCCAGTAGCAGTCCACTCTTTCACCCTCCAGAATCTTTTCACATCTACTACAGCCAATTCTCCTTCTCTCTTTCCCATGTCTTTGATTGACACTAAGACCACATGACTTCTTTCTCTATGTTGCCGAGAGCGGGGAAAAAAATGATTCTGGACTCAGAAGAAACACACAGACAAGAACAGCAAACAGGCATGGCCTGCAACTGGCTACAGGCTGTCTGCATTCACAGTTTCATTCCTGGCAGAAGTGTGTCCAATGTAGAGGAAGTTTTCAGGGGATTTGTTCTCAAAATCAAAGCCATGTGAATCGAATACATGTAAATGGCACATTTTTCAGTAGATTTCGAGCTTAGAAGTCAAGTCTCCAAAACACCATTCCATGGCTTAATGATAAGATTCTGTGTTATCTCCTCTAATCTTCCAGCTTTTGAAACAGTTGGTTTATAGATGTCCTGTACCAAGAACACCCTGACTTCTGTGGGTTGGCTATAGCTCATGAGAACAATGCAGCTTCCATGATTTTTCCACCCTTCTGGGTGTACAATTGTGCATCACCAAAGTGCAAATGTTCCCTCCCATGTCACGTGCAATACATGAACAACATCTGATCATGACATCTGATGTGTGACCCTCCTCCCTCCTGTCTCCCTGATGTTCCAAAATGTATTGTGGTCACACACCAAAAAAATTCCTTTCGTTTCGATTGAGTGACATTATGTGGGAGAGAAGGATGTGGAATATGGAATATCTTGAGTTAGAGCCTGTCCAGCCTCTGTTCACTTCCAAAAGTCTAGGCATGGTTGCTGTGCCTACAGCTGATGACTCCCCTTAGAATGCCTCACCTCACCTTGTAGTCAGAAATGGCCAATATCTTGTGTTCCTACTCCTCTCAGAAACACTATCTTGAATCTGACCTGTGAAATTAGGCCCAAATGATTGGAATTTCTCCAAGTTGAAACTGTCTGAATCCAAAGACTTGCCTCAAGAAGGGAGCTTTAGTAGTGCATAGATGCTTAATACAGTTTTGCTTTTGGGGCTTTCCTTATCCATGAATTCCTCTAAACCCAACATAAAGAGCAAACGGACCCCATTATTTTCTTGCTAAGGAGATGACTGCTATAACTATGTGTACATAAGTTGTGATTTTCTATTACCACAGCACAATATGTGGTCTTGTGTAAGTGTTCATTGACAAATTCCTCTGGAGTGTGTATGTGTATATATGTTTGAATACTTCAGAAGGTACCTCTGAATAATGCAAGATTGATACTTCCAGTGAAGCCTCTTTCCATCTTGGTTCCATGAGCATGGTCAATGTGCTGGAGGGGGGCTTCTGAGGAGGGAAATGGTTTATTTCTCCGTTGTCCACTATTGTCTGACAGCCCCTTGGGTACATTTTAAGCACTTGGAGAGATGAATCAACCCTCTGGTTTGCTTTGGGAGTCTGGGGTCTGGTCAGGGGTTTACAGATCACAAATGATCATGGTCTTGCACTTTCCTTCTGCATTGTTTCCTATATGTGCAGTGTTCCAGAAGTGAATACTTTTGCTCCAAATGGAACAGCCCGGTCTGCAGGTAACTAAGATATATCACGGTGGTCAGTACGATATTCCAGAATTACGGTTTTATTCTTGCTCACCAGGAAATGTTTCTTGCAGAATATATATGACATTCTCATCCACACCTCCTGCTTGCTGCTTTATTTTTTGTCTTTTTTTTTTTTAATCATGCTGAGCACATTCTTCTCAATTTTTATTTCAAACGTTCTTATATTTTAAATAAGGCTGATTCAAACTCCTGAGCAAACAGCCTTGAAAAGCCCTCTGTAAATAATCTATACATATACAATACAATATGCAATTTACAGCAGTCGTTTTGTTCCATTGTTCCTGTTCTCTTAGGAAGCCTTTTCATTAGGTGAGATAATATTTCTAGCTGTGTCTTGAGAGTGTGCTATAAGGAATGCGAGTTATACAATATCTAGTTTTGTAAGACATTATCTCCAGTGTTTCTTTATGTTAAAAACGTACATGGAAGGGACCTTAAAGATCATCTAGTCCAACCCCCACCTGCCATGGGCAGGGATACCTTCCACTAAACCGGGTTGCCCAAATCCCTGTCCAACCTCATCTTGAACACATCCAGTGATGGAGCATTCACAGCTTCCCTGGGCAACCCGTTCCAGTATCTCACTATCTTTAAAGTGAAGAATTTCTTCCTAATTCCCAACCTAAACCTACCCTCTTCCAGTTTAAAGACATTACTCCTCATCCTATCACTACCATTCCTTCTAAAAAATCCCTCCCCAGCTTTCTTGCAGGCCCCCTTCATATACTGGAAGGTTGCTATAAGGTCTCCCCAGAGTCAGGCTGAACAACCGCAACTCTCTCAGCCTGGCTTCGCAGGAGAGGTGCTCCAGCCCTCTGATCATCTTTGTGGCCCTTCTCTGGATCCACTTCAACAGGCCCATGTCCTTCTTGTGCTGGGGGCTCCAGAGCTGGACACAGTGCTCCAGGTGGGGTCTCACAAGAGCGGAGTAGAGGGGCAGAATCACCTCCCTCGACCTACTGGCCACCATTCTCTTGATGCAGCATTCATATTGGCTTTTCTTGCTCTGGTCCCAACTTAGATGAAAGCAGCAGCACACTGTTGTGCATGGGCAGGCTGAATTAATTTATCCATTAAATCAGTGGAATTATTCCTCAGGAGATACACAGGAAGCAGAATGACAGGCACTAGAGGGCTCTAGAGCTCTGTAGAGATGATGTATTTTATATGAGCATTTAGTAGAGAAGTTAATGACCTCTGTAAGCGAAACATGGCTACCTTAGGTAGGAAGCAAAGGTAGGAAATAGTGATGGACTTCAGAGAAAACCATGCAATCTCTGCAGAAAAACAGGGATTACTTCATGGGAAGCAGCCCCAACTTTTAGCCTTCTTAAAGCTATTCCAGGTCTTAAACAAATAAAAACTCAGTTGTTTGGGGAATTTTGGAAAGTGAAAAAAAATCACTTAAAAAGCTAGAAATAACCTTATACACAAACTAATCACTCATTTTTTCTTGCCAATCAACTCTTTAAATGAGATTTTATCATTGAAAACAGTTCACCTAAAAATAGTAAAAAAATAACCTTATTGAGAAGGTCTCCCCAGCACCCTCTACCTTACAATTGGCTATTTATTTTCTTTCAGTTGCATTAAAAATTCTCATGGGAACATAGATCCCTTTTTGATTCCAGGCAGGAAATATAATTCTGTCAATTTGCTTGTCTAACATACACTGAGTCATATTTTTCCCAATAGGTGACATTTTAACATCACATTTCATTTACACAAAGACTACAATATTAAGAAAACTTAATGTAATAATTTTTCTTGTATGAGTAAGAATCCAGGTACCAGTCTGGAACAATTTTTTTCCAACAGTGTTAAAAGTAATAATGCTTAGCTTCCTAACTGCTGATGCTTAAGTTTTGGCCTTTTTCACTTGTGGTTGTTCAGCTTCTCAAGTAGCTGTGAGAAGCTTTGTTTTTCTACTTGATATTGTAAGTTTAGTGAGGACTAAATCCAACAAGGCTCATAAGTAAAGCTTAAAGCAGGAAAAAGATTCAGCGAGCCATTTACTTACACATATGTATTGCCCTTTTTTTTTGACAGGGGGCCCGTATCCTCGTTGGATATCTTGTCAGATTCACTGGTGGGTCCCAACCTGTGGGGGTTTCCTGTGCAGAAGGTTGTCATGGGGAAGACATACTATGGCAGTCTTTATCAGGATGCAAGATTGTGCCCTGCTCTTTATGACCAACATAATCACTTGGTTATCCTCCTTATCAGATTATATTGCACTCATCATTTTCTAGGCTGTTACGAAAACATAGGACATCAATCCAAATGATACAAGAAATACAGGTTTTGTGCATCTTAGCTAGAGACTGGAATAGCCTTTTGGTGATTAAAGAGAGTAGTTTCTGTGCCGTGCTTTTCGGAGCTGTTGCCTGTGTGGATGCTGCTTATATGACACATATATTCACTTGGTCCTTTTTTATTTGTAGCGTCGTAATGACCCAACTGCAAGTTCAGAGACTTCAAGTCAAGTTTGCATGATAGAATATGTCTAGTGCCAACAGTGTATTTTCTTTGGGGAAAAGACCACTACTTTTTAGTCCCACTTTCTAAATTTCCAGCTAGAGATAGAAGCAAACTCAAAGCTAAGAATCCTACATATATGTATCTTCATATAAGTGTCTGTGCACTGAGTGTCCAAGCTGACACTAGAATCAGTGGAGATACTGCCAACATCACCAGCAGAGAGTGAAGGTTTTTTCAGCTGACATTAAATCAGGTGTCACCATCCTGTCAGCTGAACAGTGCTGTACACTTAATTGGTGAGGAGCTCAATTCTGCAGCCCTGAGCTCCAAAGGGGAGACCCAGTGTGCTCCCAGCTCAGAGATCTGGACTCCAGCCTGTAAGAGTCAGCAGTCTGCCTTGCTCCCAAACCACTGCTCTACTGTCAACTTCCCTTTTAGAAGTCTTTGGGATTTCATTCCGCTTTTGTGACCAGCAGTGTCCAGGAATGAGTTTTTGCACCTTTCCAATGTTCAGTATGGTTTGTGAGTTCTGTATTTTCCACCATTTTCTGGAGCACAAGGTGTTACAACATGGGTAAGAAAAACCTTACTGGCATTTGAGAAACCCTCAAAGATATGACTGATATGTATCTTTTAGGGCTGCATAGATATTTACATTTTGATTTAAGTATGTTTGCAAGATCAAAGTCACACAGACCTATTGGATTTTGCCTCTCACTTTAACTGTAGGCCAGAGCACACTCAATGGAATTGAGTTTCACTTAGCTGATTTATTTATTTATTTATTTTTCCAGTTTCACTTTAGTTGATTTTTCTACTGCTGCAGTGACTCTGGACATCAGTGGTGTCTTGTGACCTATAAGGCTATGACAGCAACATATTCAAATGTCGTAACTGTTGGAATGGCTCCTGCATGGATCATAGCACGTGTTACCTTGCGCTGCCATCCAGCGTGACCTGGACAGGCTGGAGCATTGAGCAGAGTGGAACTTAATGAGTTTAACAAGGGCAGATGTAGGGTCCTGCACCTCGGGAGAAACAACACCCTGCGTAAGTATAGGTTCGGGGTAGACCTGCTGGAAAGCATCCCTGAAGAGAAGGATCCTGGAGTCCAGATAGACAATAAGTTAACCATAAGCCAACAATGTACCCTTGTGGGCTAGAGGCCAAGGGTATCCTGGGGTGCATTAAGAAGAGTGTGGTCAAGGGAGATTCTCCCCCTCTGTTCTGCCTTGGTGAGACCACATCTGGAACGCTGTGTCCAGTTCTGGGCTCTCCAGTTCAAGAGAGACAGGGAACTACTGGAGAGAGTCCAGCAGAGGGCAACAAAGATGACTGGGGGACTGGAGCATCTCTCATGAGGAATTGGAGAGCTGGAACTATTTAGCCTGGAGAAGAGAAGTCTGAGAGGAGACCTTATCAATGTCTATAAATATCTAAAGGGTGGGTGCAAGGAGGATGGAGCCAGACACTTTTCAGTGGTGCCCAGTGACGGGACAAGGGGCAGTGGGCACAAGCTGGAACACAGGAGGTTCCTTCTAAATACGAGGACAAACTTCTTTCCTGTGAGGGTGATGAAGCCCTGGAACAGGCTTCCCAGGTGGGTTGTGGAGTCTCCTTCTCTGGAGAGATTCCAGACCCTTCTGGACAATGTGATCCTGTGTAATGTGCTCCAGGCAAATCTGCTGTGGTGGTGGGGGGGGCTTGGACTAGATGATCTCCGGAGGTCCCTTCCAACTCCAATGATTCTGTGATACCTAAACATGCTGCAATTAAAATCCACTGTGTACAGCAGAGAGAGCTCTCAGTACTTTCTGAAATTCATTTCCCTCTACATTATAGGAATTTGAATCAACAAAATATCAAATGTTCAAAATGAGTGTTTGCTTTTAAGACTCCTGGGTCAGGAGTAGTTTTGATTTTCTACTTGATTCACTCTCTTCCCACCCAAAGTAGAAAAATATTTAAAAATTTACCTTTGAATACAAAATTTTAAGTACTAGGATAGGATTTTTTTTAGAGAATCATGTTTGTTATGGTGATACATGTTTTTTATTAAACTCCAGCTTCATATGCACAATATTTTCATACCCTGCTACATGGGGAAATAGAACCTATGAAGCTATTTTTTTGCACAGAAAGGTTTTGTGGAAGAGAAAGACCCCCATATTGCTTTTGATTTCTAGTACTTATTTACACTGAAAAGATAGGTATGGAAACCAAAACAAAAGCAAACTGATCTACCTAAAGAAGAAAGCTTTGTTTTTCTCCAGGACTTGCCACTGTAGTTAGACCATGGCCACTTTATACCTTTTTGCCACCTTCAAGAGCAGTTAGCTTAAAAATATTTTATTTGTTAAGGAGGCTTCACAGCACTGTGCTGTACTACGTGATGCACCACATGAGCATTCATTTTGTGAATTATAACATTATTTAAAAGCATTATAAAAAGATCAACTGCCTCCTTTTGTTCTCTCTTGACTGGTAATTTTGTACTGTCTGCTGAAATGGCAGCATTGGTGGCTGATTACAATGCTGATGTCAAAGAAAGAGATGTCAAAGAGATGCTGCATCCTGTTAAAAATGCTGCCTTCATTACATATCTCCTTGGTCATGTATATTGCAAATTCTTTCTGAGCATTAAATAAAAATGCACAGCATTGTCCAGAAATTGTGCTTTTTTTCATTTAGGCTTTTTTTTTCCTTCTAGTTATTTTTTCTTGTACAGAATGACTGAAATATTTCAATGCTAATAATAATAATAATAAGCATTTACCTTACAAAAACCATTGTTATTCCAATCTCTCAACAGTGAGTGAATAATCCTGAGCTTGAACATTGGTATATTGCTACAAGCTACACTGGTATATTGCTGGTATTCTCTTACATCTCTTCTTAGAAAGCAACTATTGAAATGACCTCAGAATTTCAAGGGTCGCGTTTCATTTAACACTTTATCAGCCTTAAACACATTAAAACAATAGAAATGTTGCAAAATGTTGCTTCCTTATCTAATGTGACTGTTGTGCTCAGTAATTCCGTGCTGGTTGTGGAAGTTTAACTAAGCTCACATGCCCTCTGATAGTGAACAGTGTGAACAGCATCTGAATAAAATAAAATCACTGAAACATTCACAGATAATATAAAAATATTTTGGTGGAAAGAAAGAAAAAGAAGAGTTCTTCAGTATTTTGTTTTATTTCATGTGTTAGTTCATTCCTATATTTTAAAGCAATAATTAAAAAAAAAATAGTCCTAACTGTGGCCATACTCTGGAGGTGCTCTATCCTACATGTTGTAGAAATGTTTGGAGATAGTCAGTCTCTTTCTCCAAGTGATGATTAATGTTATTGATACAAACAACTTGTTGGAGCAGAAATAAAATAACTAAGGAAGGAAGAGCTATACCCATACAAATGAGGAAAAAAAAGAAGAGAGAGAAGAAATGCTTCCTGTCCAGTCATTCATATGCAGAATGGCATTTTGGATAATAAATAATAATTGCATTGCTTTAAGTTTATTCAGGACAAAAGTAAATGCAGTTTCTGTAGGTCTATATTTTTAAAGTTATATTGATCCATCTCTGAAATATGCATGATTCTCATACGTGTAAATTTTGTTAACTACCAGTTGCAGGAAGAATGGATTTTCTGCCTACCTCTATTGAAACCAAGGGCAAAACCCACACTGACTGTATCGAGGACAGCTTTTCTACCATCAGTACTACTTTGACCAAAGTAAGTGATGTCATCTTTTGTCATTGAAAACAAAGAGCACATGCAGTTGTGTCAAATGTGTTCCCATTTATGTTTTGAAATACTGGCTGCTGAAAGCTCTGCTGAGGTCTAAATAGAAACGTTTACCCCCCCTTCCCCCATATGCACACACACAATTTCCTACACCTCCTATTTACCACCCAGAGAGAAGGATCACATTTCCACTCCTCCCCTGCTCAGAAAGTATTTCAGAAGCTTTTTGAAAAACTCTTGACCTCACACATATGTACTATTACTGCAGAAAGCTCCTTTAGTTCTCCTCTGATACCTACTTCTGAGTCATCTCATACAGACCTATAATTAGAACAAATAAAGTATGATGTCTTTAGAGATCTATTTTTTCCTTCAGATATTCTTGAGAATGATTATTAACAAAAGGTTTAAGTAAAGCGCCCTCCCTCCATGCTTTATAGGAGCTCTGACCTTCCTTCCTACATCTGAACCATCTTCCTTCTCCGCAGTAGCCAGGCTGTTTTGGATGATGTAAGCACTGTCTGAACACATTGTGTTCTGAGTGTAGTCAGTTTTATAAGTTTGTGTGTGCTTTGGGGGTACTTACGAGTACTAGCTATTCTGGGGGGTCATTTGGAGGAGGTAGGTGATGTAAGGACCTCCAGCACTGCAGATAGGTGATATTGCTAGAAATTCCCCTTATATTCAGGGTAAAAGGCATCCATAAGCCCAGACAGACCACTGATTTTGAGAGGCTGATTCATACCAGTTTCAGCAGCAACAGCACACAAGAGAGTAATGTAGTCAAGTAACACAATCTAGTTGTGTTCAGCGGTCCAGCCCTAGTTGTTTTAAAAACTGTTTAAAATGTTGCACATAGCACTGAACTGATAGGTTGAGAATTAATTTTTACAAGCTGGGAGTTGTATTATACAGCAGAACAACAGGAACACCCAAGCTAGTTTCTTCCAGTTTCTGAACTAATCTCCCTTTATGCATTCGAGTATTTTCTCTAGTCCCCCATACACAACCCAGGTTCCTTTTCTTTCCAGGCTTATGCTGTCTGGATTTTTTGGCTAATTTTGAGAATATATGTATTCTATTTAACAGTAATTTTCCTTCATAGTCTTCAAAATAAGAGATTTCTTATCCAACAAGGTCTGAAGAATTATTCGTTCTAGAGTTGATGTGGCCAAGCATTTTACTTCTTCAAAATGGCTGTAGCTTCCTATTCTCAGCAGGTGTGAGGCTTCAGGCTGCCCTTAGAGAAGATGGTGACCCCTCTTTGAACATGGTCACCTCACTTCTTATCCTCAGTGCTCTCCACGGAGTGAGCCTGACAGCCCTGATCTAGGTGGAATTTCCACTAAGCTTCTGCAAGCCCATATACTTCCAGGACGCTGAACAACAACACACTCATCTGCCTACACACAGAATGGAGGCATTACAGCATTGGACAACTCTGATTGATTGAATAGACCCCGAGGGCAGGACCCTATTACCAAGCCAATGCTCAGAACTGATTAACCCCTTAGCCAGTGTCAAATACAGTACATTGCTGTAAGAAGACTATAAATCACAGGATAACTGTAGGGTCAGGCCTACTGTGGCCTTCTGATATGTCTTGCCTAAAGCCCACTCTTGATCTTTCTAAACAGAGTAAGTTAGCGCTACTCTGGCAGAAGGAAGACAGTTCAGGAGCTTTCCGTCTAGATTTTTATTAATCAGAACATTTTGTAGCTTGTTCACTTTTTCTCTTGTTTCTCCTGATGACAGGGAGGAATGCATTACTTACGACAACAAGGTTTATTTCCATTTTGGGACAGTTGTAGCAAAGGCTTTTAAATGGTACCAATACTCTTGTACTTTTGAGAAGTTGCTGTCTGTACCCCAGCAGTGACAGCCCTTTAGCTTAGCTTCATTTCAGGATGATCATGAGAATTTCCGTGTTTCTTTCTCTGAGTCTGTTCACTTTTGAAAAGGGCAGTGATGTTACAGTGTCTTACAAATGAATCCAACGATGGATTTAGGTATTTCAGAAGCTAAGTGCAATGTCAGCTGTTCCCACACACCATCTTCTTGAATGGAGCACAGGGTTCTGTGTTCTGCACTTGCTCACCCTGTGTAGACTGTTGGTAACATTTCCATTCCCTCAAAATGGGAATCAATAAAGTTGACTAATTTAGCAAAGATGCATCTGAGGTTAGCATTAGCTGACAGTACGCGATGAAAAATAGCCCGTGAAAAGAGTATTACCTGTTCTAAAGGGACAGGAACCTTGCTCAGATCTTCCTGGAATTGATGGACTCTTATCCTCTCCTGAAAGCAGGTGTTCCAACTCGTTTCTTTCAGAGAAAGAGCAGGATCTGCACACATGAAAAAAGGAGCAGAGAAGGTCCCAGTGGCTGTGCTGGTCCTGGTGTTGGAAACAGTTCTCTTTTATAGAGCAGCCCAACGACTGAGGCACTACCCCGTCAGCTGGGAGCTGGTAAGACTCCTGCTCCCACATCCACAGCTATATTTGCCGTAAGATATCAACGATACAGATGTGGAATGAACTCGAGCAAGGATGAGGATTTGTGTTGTCTCTTTCTCTGTACATGTGCCATGTTTCTGCTTGTTTTCTCTTTCTGGTTCAGTGAATCTTGAATTCTCTTTATTTTTTTTTCTCATGATAAACATGGCAGCTGTGCAGAGCCAGTGGATAATGTACCCTTTCCCGAACAGCATGGAATATAGCTTAGCATAGACTACTGCTTAGGGCATCCTCTTGGGAGGCAGAAGATGTAATTAGAATATCCTCAGACAGAGGAGAGGGCTGATTCCAAGTCATCCACTTCCTGGATGAATGCTTAAAGACAAGTGCCTGCATTATCACCTCTTATGAAGGAAAATGAAAATGGCCCCTCATCTGACTGCACCTATCTTTATCAGGAGAGACATAAAGGGCAAATTTTCCAAAAATGGGTTAGGCCCAGGTCCTCAAAGACATTTAGGCATTTGATTTTCTTTGATTGTAGGGGGAATTATCTTCTGAAGTGCCTTTGAGGATCTGGACCTTAAAGATTTAAGATACTCAATGTCATTTATCAAATGTGGAATCAGTAGGAGTCGGGCATCTAACGAGAACCCCACAGTCTATATGTTTCTAAATTATGTATATGCTTTGAAAATGCTAGTCCTTTATCATGCAGGAAATCAGAATAGATGACTGATGATCCTTTCTCATCTTAACAACTCTTGTAAAGCTGTCTGAGATCATGTGATCACTATGATGGACACATCACAGTTATACATATGGCATGTATACTGAGATATTTTATATCTATATACACTTCTGATGGACAGTTTCCTTCCAATATGGCAATGTCTTTTGATAGGTTGCTTTTTAATTATTGAAATTATTTCTGGATTTTATGATGCTTACATTTTTCAACTATACATATTTAATTTTAAAAAGAAAATTCCATATGTCTTGCCTTTGATTGCCTATTTTTTTCTGAAAGTGCAGTATTTCAGTATTGATTTATCTTAGCAGAACCAATTCTGTCAATAATGTCTATATACTTTATTGAAAGAAAGTGTTTGTGATGTTTACCTTGAATTATTATTTCTTAAGGCTGATATATAACTTCCTGTTCCTTGTTTGGGCTTTTGATTGGTGGTTTTTGGTTTGGTTTTTTTTTTTTTCACCAGTATTAACAGAAAAAACGGTCCTGGCCTTTTGACAATACACCTTTTAAAATAATGTCCAACATTTAAGGGCTTTATGTTACACATTTGCTTTCTCACTCGTGCAGTTTAGGCAGAAAGCTACTGACCGTCATTATGTGATGAGTATTTCCAAAGAGGTGAGAGGGTTGGGTTTTTTCTCTTAATTTATATTTTAGCTAAAGTGTTCTTAGAATTTCCCAGTGACTTGGGAATTTTTTGAGGTCCTTTGCTACAAACATTGTCAATGTAACCACTGATACCTGTCACCACATACTCAACGTTAGCCTACCTTTCAATGATAAAAAGAATTCAGCATTTTAGAAACTCACGTCTGATACCAAAAACTCCATGTCTGATACGAAAAGCAAGATTATATCTTCACTATTCTACTCATATTTTATCCTTCTTATTCTTTCTTTTCTTTTCTCTTTTCTTTTCTTTCTTTTATCTTTTCTTTCTTTTCCTTTTCTTTTAAGATTGTTTCCTTGTCTTTCATGATAAGGTGGTTTGCCACATTGAGGGCAAGACTAGGTAAGTTCCCTTTTGTTAATGTGATTCACCTTCTTGGTCTTGGGTCCCTTTCAGACCTACCAAGCAGTATGAACTGCCTTTATCTTGTCTAATTCTCGTCTTCAGCCATTCTGAGATGAATCTTCTCTGTACAATCACTCTATTCTTAAGTTTCTGTCATGCATCTACTGCTTTATGGTAAATTTACCTTAGAACTTCCTGTATGGCCTGGCATGTTATTTGAAAATAAAATAGGGGATGAAGTGTTTATG
Organism: Ceryle rudis; assembly: GCA_033439905.1. Taxonomy (NCBI): domain Eukaryota; kingdom Metazoa; phylum Chordata; class Aves; order Coraciiformes; family Cerylidae; genus Ceryle; species Ceryle rudis. Next base: position 50,856 of record JAAGNO010024311.1, read on the forward strand.
AAATAGAAAATTATGAGTAAGAGGAGAATTACTGTATTTAAGTATCATCAATATCATCCAGAGCATAAAAGAAGCACAAAGCCCAAGAGCTGGGAATATAGAAGTGATAGAATTTATCTACAGTATTAGTCTGGGTAACTAGGTGCTATTGGGACTAATAGGACTAACTGATGTCTAGAAGGGTGGTTCTTCTAAAGGGAATGTTATACAGTTAAATTTGTAACTAAAGGTCAAGAAAGACACCAGCAATTTGAAGTTACATAGTTATAATATTAGTAAATTATAATGCATAATGGAGAACATTACCGTGAAATTTATTGGATTTGGGAAAAACTGAGGAAAAGCACTGATATCAGATACAAGTTTCTCAGAATTATGGAGAAAGAAAGAAAGAAAAACTTTTTGACAACTATAGCTCACAGAAATGATTTGTTTTTAAACATATTTGGAGGGAATGACGATAGCAATCACTTTGCTAATAAAAGTAGATAAACTAAAAAAGGCTAATTAATCTTAAATATTTATGTCTTTATAAAAGTGGAAAATAAAGAATATAAGAATAGTATCAATATTGAGTAATTCTCTTCTCAGTTCCAATTACTATGAAGCCAATGGATTCTTAAGAGATAGAGGGTAATACGGGTCAAGAATCATTTAATGGAAGAAATTAAGAACTCTGTGTCCACATGTTTAAATCTTTAATCAGCATTTACTTCCCTTTAAATTCTTTCTTCCTCAGTAAGAATTTTCTGTGACTAAAACACGAGTTCATGACCAGGCTTGTGTTTGTTCTCTAGTGAAGGAAAAAGGAAGAAATTGTTGAATCACAATCTACAGGACTATATGCTGGGACTTGATGTCTATTAGGATGCCCTGCCATCTTTTAGAGCAGCTAATTTAAAGTCTACTTTAATTATGGATCAGCATTGTTTATGTTTATATATTTGTATTATTTATATCGTTCAGATTTATATGTATGAAAGAAGAATGCAAGGAAGAAGAAATGGTCATACTTGTCATTTTTCATCTGTCAGTGAAGCTCTTTTTTTTTAATTTTCCCCTGAATGCAAAATTAGGAAAGAGTAATAAACTCAAATTTATGAGGAATGCAGAGAAGAAAAAAAAAAAGTTTGTGGGAGGAAAATAGTAGTACTTAAGGAAATGAAAAGGGAAATGAAAATCCTGGAATGAAAAGATATAATTTAGAAAAAGAGGGAGAAGAGGACTTCAGTAGTGGTTAAAAACTACCGAAATTCAGTTACCCTTTGAAAGGTCTTTGTTAAGCAGGAGGCATACAAGATAAAGCTTATATAACTAACAAATGATGACATTTTCAAATATGCATTGATACAGACCAGACAAAGGAGTACTTGGCAAACTGGAACATTTACAAATTTTTCAGGCCAACTGGTAGGAAGGCAATTGGGAAATTCATTTACTTTGCCACAAACAATTATTTTTGACAAGACATGGAGATCTGGGTAATTAGCAAAACACTACAGAGAAAACAAAATAAATTCAAAAGGAAAAAAAGAACTGTGATTTTGGCAATTGTTTTCTGAAGATTCTCTCTGTATCCCAGAACAGTATTGCAAAAATACTGAGAGAAAAAAGCTTCCTGGGATTTAGGTTACCCAGACATCAGAGAGAGAGGGTCCTCTCTTACTCCTCAAGTCAACTCCATTCAAGTTATGTAAGCAGGCAGGCACAAGTGAAAAAAAAGCCAAAACCCCTTTTCTGCATCATCTTATTACCTGCCACTTAGAAAAGCTGCCTCTGGGAAAGGAACAAAATAATTTCCTTCACTCACAAGGAAAAGTGAATCGGAAATATCTTGACTTTATGAATAGTTTTTATAGTTCTGGTGTACTACAGAAGCAGTACTTTCCTCACTGGAAACGGAGTAGAGGTGTAACCTGATCTTCAGGAACCTGAAGATCGAGATTGGCATGAACATTTTGAAGACGACATCTCGATAGATGAAGATGATAACATTTTACTTCATGTAAAATGAAATGCAGAAAGAAAAACAGTAGGAGTCTGAATTCTGGTTAAACCTCTGACACAATGTCTCATGAATTACGGTTCTCCAAATCAATCCACAACCTGCAATGTGACTGCAGAACCATAAAGCAAGAAGAAACATAAACTGCTGTAGACTAAAAAGGGAGAAAGGACAACAGGAATTGGTTTTAAGTTCTACCTCATTTAACGTCCTTCATATTGATTTTGAAGTGGGTTAATAGACCTATTCATGAAATACATTGATGGTACTGAATTTGAGTGTGTTGGAATCACTGCTGAAAAAAGAATGTAAGTGGAGCTAGGCAGATGAAAATAAGGACAGAGAAGAAGTAAATGAAATTCAGTGTTGAAAAAAAATGAACATTTATCTGTCTGGGGGAAATATAATTAAACCCTCAAATTTTTGTGGACACAGTGAAACCTGGAAAGCAGTAATGCTGCAAAAGGGATCATGACTGATAGTGGAGGCGAAAAGATGCACAAATTTGCAACATGGTGTGACAGCAGCAAGGTTCAACGCAATGCTGGGCAGAACCTGCATGTCATTGTCATGTCACAAACCAAAAAGGATAATGACCCTTCTGTTTATGGCAGTGGTATGGCTTCCTCTCAGATACTGAGGACAACTCATTACTAGTGACCAGTTACAGGGAGTTTAGAAAAAGGCAGCAGAAGGTGCTATGGGCATATATAGAATTCTACAAACTACATCTAGCTAGATACGTATAGCTAGATATTAAAACAATATATATATGAAAGCTAGATACCCAATCTATAACTATTATATAAAACATTGTATAATAATAAAATAAAAATATATTTAATATATTATGTATTAAACAGTACCTTATGGTGTCACATGGGGACTCATCAAGACCTTTCTCTTTTTCCCCTTGTTTGCAGGATTGACACGTGGAACTGTGCAGCCTTTGCCATCGGGCACAACAGAAATAGACGATGAGGATGTTTTCAGGAGTGTCCTGAACCTTGAGCACTCCTGATTTCTGCCATACTGATCAGTCTATACACCACTCATAGGAGAGGAAGGGAGAACCCACTGCCAAGTGTCCCTTGGTGCGAGAGGATATGATGCATAGGTGAGAAAGTGTGTTCTTCATAAACAAACCAGCAGCTATTCTATGAAAGCTTGAAGAACATTAAAAAGTGCTGAACAGATCATTTATTTTAAGATTCAGAACACGGAGAGTAATTTAAAAACTGAATAAAATAGGAAGGAACTAATTTAAAAATAATTTGAAACACATGTATATGTGTGTGATAAATAATTGGTTTGTGTGAAATATGGAAAATATGTGCAATTGTAAGGAAATAACACTCATAACTCAGGAGATTTCAACTGGCCAAAACAGTATTACAAGGCCAGCAAAACCACTCACAAGGGGAAAGTGCAAAATTCCAGTAACAGTTAAATGAACTATTTTATTCATTTATGACTCAAAACCCCCCTGTACTAAATATGACAAACTACATCCAAGTAGCAGAGTAATTCAGTGTACTATGGAAAAAGAAAATTATCCAGCCTGTAGGTTATTTTTCCTAAGCTTTTTCCCCCTCAGAAAGAAAGAAAGAAAGAAAGAAAGAAAGAAAGAAAGAAAGAAAGAAAGAAAGAATTTAAAAGGAAAATGGAATATTCCTCATAGCAGATGTTATATGATTTGTAAACAAGTGCCCCAAGGCCACAAAATCTATAGATTTGTTCATACTACTACCCATCAGAAGATATCATAAATCTCTCAATAGTCAGTGACCCAGAATTTGTGAATATATTACTGCTGACATATCAAAATAACCCTTTCTGTTTCATTCAGTATGTATCTGAATTATGCAAATGATTGTCAATGTAATTTTTCCATTTCTTTAAAAAAGTGAACACACATGGGGTAGTCTTTAGACTGTGTTTCAGGATGGATTTGTCCCATAATCACCATTACAAAAGTCTATCACCCATACTGGTCGGCAAAGCTTATGTTCCAAATGCAAGCCTCAATTCTTAGCTCCCTATCCCTACGCTGTAAAGCTGTCCATGCCCTGCAGAAAAAGAACATTCTCAGAGAAGCTGATTTTATTTATCTGAATGTATTTGTGTGCGTGTATATATTTTATTCACCACTTCAGTGCTGGTTTACGATCAGAGGAGACTGAATACTCTGGAGACACAGTTTACCCTCAGTGTTGGCAGACACCTCCATTTTAACTCTCCACATTCAAATGGATGGTTGAGAAAACTCTGACAGAAAGCATCTTATCACATCCCAGATTTTTGCCAGTTACTGTCTTGGTCAAAAATGTATCAGTTCAACATCTACTTCTTTCCAAAATCATCTCAGCAAACATAAGATGCATGTGGTGTTTCTAAGTACTGATGGCATTTCCAAAAGTATTGCTCTATAGAAGAATGCTCTGACACACATAATAAATAAAACCTCATTAAGTAAAAGAGTGGCTGAGAAATTAGCTGTCCTCCCAGATAAATGATCAATGTCAATGTTCTCAAGAAAATCCTTTCATGTCTTACTTTGTGCCAATCTCACGTTACTGCAATTCCACTAAAGACAAGTATTATGTATAAATTCAGGCAAATGAATGAAAATCCCCTTTTTGGTAGTATCAAGAATATCTCTGACTAATTTTTTGGGTTTAGTCTGGCAAGAAGCATAAACCTGTATTGTGGACTGAAGTGTAGCAATTTGCAGTGCTTTTTGTATTACAGGTTATCTGCACTGGAACAATCTTTTCTTTTGGGCAGAAAATTCACATCAAGTATAGTGATTGGGGTCTGGGATAAGCATTCGTGATTTTAAAAACCTACCAGAAAAACAAATGGCTTCCCTAATTAGTAAGCTTGATCAGTGTACACATTAAAGACACATTTCCTAAAGTATTATAAATCCAGAGCAGTCAGAGAAAAGTAGGCTTACACAGCTTGTTAAAGTAGCCCAGAATCTCCGGTAATTTCCCCCCACTCACCTCTTCAGCACACCAGTGTTAATATAATCTAATGTTCTTCTTCAGTTTTCTACTACTAAAAGAAAACCACAGAAGAGATGGTTTAATTAAAATAAATATTTTCTAGCTCCAGTTGTATACAAAATGGTAAAGAAAAAAAGAGTCTTAAGCACTGTTTATATTTATTTTGTCTTCTGGAGGCAACTCTTTCACTCAGGTTTTGCGCTAAGATTAATTCCAACAGTGGAGATGTAAAGAAGGGATTATTGCTCAGTCTCGGGGAAGACTGAAATTATTAAAGCAGAGCAGACACCAACCTGCAGTCCCAGGATCTTCTGGAGTATGATGTGTTGATTGATAACCTGACCTACACTTCTTGGATCACTTGGCAGGTAGAAATACAGCATCTGCTCTATTGCTAATGCAATAAATTAAATCACTTGCAAACATTATTTCAATAAATTAAGCCAAAGATCTGTAGTAGTTTACATAAACTATGTAAATAAACGCTGTGGCTTACGTGTTGCTACTTGGTCATAAATTCAGTCTACCTCTTTTAAAAGGCAGAAGTTGGGTATGGATATTTAAGATGGCTTGTGCAATCATATTAATCTTTCTACTTCATATTTCACATTTTTATGAGAACTTTATTACTAAATAATATATCTCCATGTTCCCTTTTGTAGCTGTACTGTCCATTACTTCCCTAAACTACTTGCTGTCATTAGTTATAGCAGTTTTATGCTTCATATACTACATAGCCTCTGATGGCTGTCTCCCTAATAAATTCTTCATCACCTTCAACATGACCATCTGCATTGCAGCTTCATTAATATCCTTTCATTCCAATTTCCAGGTGGGCTATGTCTTGCTTAGTTAAAGCTTTTTGTAAATTATTAATTATTGCAACCAAGAAACCTCCTCCCTAGGCTCTCACTGGTATCATGAAATAGTGATTTCATGGATATTACAGAAGTGTCGCTCATTGCTGCCTTTACCTGTTAGGTTAATGAGGATCATTCTGCTTCAACACAATGGATCAAAATCTGGCCTTTGGTGCACACAGATGATTTTCCATTGATTTCACTGAGCTCATTGCACCCGGAGCTTCAGGCGTAGCAGCCTATTAAAGTAGCATGGGAGAGTGCAGAGCACAGATAGAAAAGTTTACCCTGGTAAAGCAGGTGAAGCAGAAACTGAAGAAGCCTGAGACTTGAAAGAATCTCAACCAGTACAATCTAAAAGAGAAGAAACCTTATGCCACTGGGCAGGAGATCCTGAGCGGTCTCAATTTCCTGACAGCACAGAAGGTTAAATACAGCTCTTCAGCAGACAGGCCCTATGTTGTCTCATACCTTAGGGAGACTTTCCTTTGCTCGTAATATTGAGTCGATTCAAATATGAGCACCAAAACCTACAACACATACATTTCACAGCAAACAGCAAATGCTTAGCATCACCTCTTGCAGCTTAAAGCTTTCAGGCATTTCTGTCACTGTATTCTGCAGTGAGACTGTCCTGTTGACTGTCAAAACAGCACAACTTCTTTTCACCTTTGGAGTCAGTTTGGTGGGCTCCACCAAGCAAGGAAATCCACTTGGGCAGACCAGGGAGTTAAGCTGAATGTGACCTAGTCAGTATATACCATATGGGATGGGTTATATAGTTCTTCACAGTATGGTTAGGATGAACTGTGCAATTACAAATGAGGTAGACACAACTTATCCTACATCCTTACATTGCAGCAGCCTTTCTCATTCATTTAATTTGTATGTCTGTGCGTGCCTTTATGTACCTGTATACATGCATTGATTCTACACACACAATTGCATTTACTTTTTTTTGTATAAAGGTATTAGATGCATCAAGCTGTATTTTACAGATGTTTAGTAAGGTGAAAAATTAAGAAATGAAGATTTAAAGCTGTCTATAATTCCATCCTCTTGTCTTGTGCATATAATTTGTAATAACATCCTTTAATATATATATAGTGATTTTACTTTCTGGGTTTTTCTAATTATTCAGACTGTAACCTTGTGCCTTATTCAATATACTTTATTCAAACCTTACTCCCTTGGCAGAATTTTTCCTCATGTATTTTTTTCCTACTGTTGTGACTGTGATAATACTTGCAAGATTCATAACAATTAATATATCTTTGCAAAATGCAGCCCAGTATCAAATAGGAGATCAACTCTATGGAGTGGCAGAATATGCACTGTAGAAAGTGTGAAAGTTGGGGGATGCTTTGTGGGGTTGAAAGGTGTAGCAATTTTGGCTGGTGAGAAGGAGAAATGAACGAAGGCAAAGGGAGAGTTTTCCGAGGTTTGGCTATGTTTGCCCAGGTTTTGCAACAGAAACCATATCCTCAAAATTATTAATCGTGATGCTGAATTTTACCTCTCTGCTTCAGAGTCTTTGAAAGAAAGGTTATCAAATTATTTTTTATAATGATGAAACAAATTATTCTTTTACCTTACGCATGGAAACTATTGGTCTAGTATGGCTGGATTTTTTATATATATATATTTTCATTTTATCATTAATTTTCATACCTGTATGGGAAATTGCTGGAGTTTGAAAAATAAAAAGCAATATTGAGTTTTTTAATACAAAGTCCTTTAAAACTCTCCTTTGTTCCTTGGATTGCACTGGCCCTATTTTCAGTGCATTTAAACTTTCTTTATTTTTTCCTTCAAAATCTCTTTTTTTGTCCTCTTTCCTTCTGCAGTCATTGATTTTGTCTCCCCAACCCAGAGAGCAATTCAGGCGCTCATTTGTATTAAAATTTCAGCACTCAGGCAGATGGCCAAAACAAACACTCCTTCTCATGTGCCATCTCAAAGATCCCAAAGTGATGCTGTCTCATAGGTGAGACCAGAGAGCAAAGCAGAGGTTATCCACTAGCCCCCAGACCGTCTTCTGAACATAAGAAAGAAATGTACCTTGTAAATGTACCAATAAGAAACCCTTTTATTCTTTTGCCTTAGAAATGAAAAGGAATAGGAAAAACTTGGTTTTGTTTGGAGAGAAGATCGTCCTGAGGTAATGGGAGGAGTAGGGGTTTTTTTGAGTTAAATATGAACAATTTTTGCTGCAAACCAAAAGGACCTTGTCCTTGGAACTGGTCACTAAAATATCACAGCAGGACAGAGTGAGCTTTTGAGACAAGCATGCACCTGCCAGGGATTTGACCAGCTCTCCTGTCAAAACCTCATATTATTCCTGAAGTAACAACTATAGTTTGATTTGACCATTAATTAAAGGCCACTTCAACTAGGTGGCTGGATCTTGCCAACCCAGAGAGGATCAGAGTCATATAAGTTTCACTATATTGAATGTATTCATTTCCTTTGCTTAATATGTGTAATGAAGTAACCTAATTCTGTACACACCCCAAACCAAACTTGCCTTTCTTAAAGTGTTCCTTGCTTTTCCCCCTCTGGTTTCTATTTTTTTTCTATAATGCTAATCGGTGGTTTAGACAGACTGTGGGGCCCACCTACTGTGGAAAACTTTTCCCCAATATAATTGTTAACGGACGCTCCAGCAGTTCGAAAGAAATGAAAACAAAACCTTATTATCCAATAAAGGATTGTTAAAAATTCAGCAGCTAACAGTTTTTGGCTGATAAAATTGTTGAACGTACCAAGAAGCAGAAAGCAAAATTGGCTGTTTTCTGATCACAGGCCTAATTAGAAATGAACGGCTTAACTGTACCATTATGGACCAGGGAATGTGCCCTGAATGGTATTTTCATTTCTGAATCTCTTTATATAAAGAATTTCCTGTGAGATTTTGTTACTTTCTAAATGCCTCTGTATGGTATTGACTACAACTGAGGGCCAGGTTTTGTTAAAAGAAAATGTCTGGCTTTAATGGTGTCGAAGTTGAATGTACATATATATTATTTACTGGATCAGGTTCTAAGATAGGATATCCCAAAGCAACGGTCTAGTGTTTTTTTGGTTGGAGTTCTGTGGGGTTTTTTTTGTTTTTGTTTGGTTTTTTTTCAAATTCATTTTTACAGCTTACAGCAGCCAGTTGAAAATAAGAGAAGAAAGGTTATGTGAGAATTGTGGGACTTCCTGCAGTCTACCTCAGGAGCTGAAATGCTTCCCTGGCAGACTCAGATGCCTCTTTGAGACCATACTCAGTGTAAAACAGGGTGGAATTGGATTTTATGGGCTAGATTCCTTATTATGTTCAATCCTTCGAAATCAACGTGGATTTTTTTAAGAATAAATTTGAATGAGCCTGTTTAGTGCTTCTGCTTCAGAAGTCTACAGTTACTGGGCTTTCATGATCTGTTGCCCCTGTATGAGCCTGAGACAAAGGTCTTGCTGAATAAAGCTTCATTAGATCATAGAGATACCATAAATAATTTAGCAGCGTTTATCATAATTGAAGGTTTTTTCTCACAAGGGGATTAAGCTGACCTGGGGGCAGAATTAATTCCCACCCTTGGAGAATCAACTCCCAGATCAAGTTTAAGGTCTTTGGAAAGTCCTTATTCTGGATGTGCATCCTGCTGGACTCCCATATTCCAGCCAGCAATCCCATCTTCATTCGGTGTTGAATTTTGCCAAGGAGGACTTGTACACCTGGGAACCTAGGCTGTTGGAAAAACTGCCTTTTTCATGCAGTTTGGTCCGCTGCTCTGTTTCTGAGGAAAACGTTGATCTTAAATAGGCTCCCAGGTACCCTGAAGTTATTATTAATGGCTTATTTCACAACAGATGCTGCATAATTACTGAAATTACAGAATCAGAGCAACTGCAGCAAAATTACAGAAGCTGTAAAAAGATAGAAAATGAAGTGTTCTTTCACCAACTTTAAAACTGAGCATTGTTGAGTTTCTTGTCTTGTTCATTCAGGTGTAATCTATGCTTCACCTCCTTAAAGTCTACCCACCCGTTACGGATTTCTGTCACAATAAATTGCAGAATCTGATGATTCTTCTGACCCAATAGTGCAGCTTCTTCATGTAATAGTACAGTATTAAACTCATGTAACTAGAGAATGCTATTGTAGCACCACCAAATCATAACACCAGTGGCAAAACCATACATTTTTCTATATACCTGATATGGTCCATAGTAAGGCCCAGTTTTGTAGCTGCTCTGATGCATAAATAATCCAGACGCTGACGTAGCCCCTCTGTTTTCCATTGGACAACTCATATGAGCAATGACAGTTATGTCACTATCTTTTCTACTTGTTCAGATCCCATGTAATAGGCCATCACTGCAGTCAGGACACCATTCCTTTGCATGGATGTTACCCATGTAGCTGTTGCTGCTTCTTACTCTTCATTTTTTTTTCCCCCCCACAGTGCAGGATTCAAATTTATTGTGAGACTTGGTTACCTAACGGCAAACAACTACTCATGAAATAGCTCAGGTACCATTGTACCTGTGTACTCAAGGTGACATGAAACCACAGAACTTTGTGTTCCTCTGTTTTATTAAAAGCCAGCTACTTGGGGTCTTTTATGATAAATTAAATTACGTTATATTTTGAGTTTAGTCAAGGTAGTCAAGGTCTAGCAGAGATCTAATGAAAAAGTTATTTGTTTCCTTTAAACAACAAAACAGCATTTTTTCTTTTGACCCTATTCAAAAGAATTACGTTTCTAGAAAATGTGGACTAAAGAGGGGATAGAAATCTATTGGTTACAGAACTTGTATCACCAGCTCAGGTGGCTTGGATGTCACCCTTATGGTCTTCTGATGTTACTTCAGAAAGATTGTACTGTCAGCAGGAAAATGGGTCTTTTTGAAAAGATTTTCTCCTTTACCAAAAGCGTCTTATGAGATGTTAAGCTCATTAGGAAACCAGAAGAAAATCCAGCTGAACTTTTAAGTCTTTTTTTCCCCCCTTTTTTTTTCCTTTTTCCTTTTTATTTTATTTTTTTTTTTTAACTTTTGGTCATTAAGAATGTGAAAAGGGGCTTAGCTTTTTGAGCAGCTCCAGGGAAAGATGGGGAGGGGAAAAATGTTGAGATCTTATGACTACAGTTAATGTACACTGGTGATACTATTCAAGCTGCGATAAAGGCCTGTCAGCACTTCCATTTGAAACCAGGTCTTTTTAACGTTTATTTTTCCAAAAAGAAGTCCGGTGTTAGTTGAATTTTAGCATACAAGAATGCATTCTGGGAGAAAATTTCCTTTGTGACATTTCAAATAGATGGTTTTCATTGTACATGTGAGAAATAATTCAAAGTGTCCCAGCCTGAGATGTATTTTTGCATTTGTATCCAGCTGTCAGCCATTTATTTGTGTGTGTATTCATATAGAGAGATCTATGAAAGTGTGTTTGTACGTAAAAGTGTGAGCATATATTGTCGTACAACCTGCAAGAGGACTACCCTTGTGCTTAAATGTTAATATAGGCCTGATCTTTCCACAGGCTGGTCCTGCACCTTGCAGGATAAAGTCTTTACACCTGCTCAGTCAACAGGATGGAGATCCAACCGTTCTCTTGCCCAGTCAAGCAAGCGGCCCATGTTTTGCACAGAAGTCCCAGTTTTAAGATTAAATATTGTATTTTGTGGTATAAACTGCACTATACAGATAGAGAGAGCAAGAATATTTTCCTTAAAAACCACACTGATATCATAAAGGAGCATGATTCCTTCAAGAAGAAAGGAAGAAATGGCTCCATCCCTATATTTTCAGGTGCAAGCAGTGAATGGGGAGAAGAATACTTAGAATTGCTGTTGTTCTTCATTTTTACAGAAAAAAATAATTTACTAATCATTCATTTACTGAACATTCTTAGATATGTTGAAAGCTATTTTTTCCCATTTTACAAAAGAAAACACTAAGAGTAAATGGCACAATTGCATCAAAAGAGCTAGAATCTCATCATCTTATGATCTAGTCACTCATCATCTTATGTCCTTCCATACCTGCTAGGTGATTTCTGCCAACCTTGAAAAGTTAAACTGTGTTGGTAACGGTGCAGATTGGTGAAATGCTGGAGAGTGCTCCACTTGCATTTTGAGGATGACGTGCCTTGCGTGGTTAAAAGGTGTAGTGTGATATAGAAGATGCTTCCCTAGCTTGTCAGGAGCAACAGCATTTGTAAAAGACCTCACACTTCATCTACTCTTTTGGTTTCTTGAAAAATTATAGGGAATGCAAATAAGCGTATCAGACCTGTTACAGAAATCATAATCTTCTGCTTGTTTGGGGTAGCTGATTGCTGTCAGGGAGAAGTGCTATTCAGAGCTCTCTGGGTCTTTCCTTTCTTTGCAGTTTTATTCCTATTTGTCCTTTTGCTTTGTGCAGCAAGTGGGAAATTCATCTTGTGAGAGAGAAATAGTGTGTAATTTCAGAACCTGCCTTATCACTGTCACTGGGAACTTCAAGAAAGTACACGTATCTGAGACCATGTGGCTCCAAACAAGATCCACTGGGAAAAGAAGCAAGACTAAGGCCAACGCACTTCCTCAGGAAATAGGTGGTTAAGAGGTTCTCTAGAGAGAGAGAGATCATACCCAGAAGTAATGGATGCAGACACTTGCCAGAAATCAGTATCTTTGAACCAGGAAAGGGACAGGACCACTCTCCACAACCCTAGTGAGTGGAGAGTCCTGCAGGAACCACAACAGGAGCTTACTGCCAAAGGATTTGCAGATGTGGGACCAAAAGGATAGTGGCCCAAGGGTGGTGCGGTAAGAAAGACTCTTTCCACCCACCGTGATTGAACTATGAAGGCAAGGGTCTGTACAAGGTAGCTCTCTGGGATTTTCTTTTCCTGTGAAAGGCTTGGACTTAATGTATGTGTGAATAACACAAGCACCACTCTCCGGGATGGTAATATACTGTGTGTTCTTTCGATCGGAATGGAAATGACAAGGACTTGCCTCATCACGTGAGGTTGATTGTTATTTTGGTTGAGCCTATTTACTCATTTTGAACCTTTTAAATGTACCTTGCTATCCATTTAGCTGTTTGCCCTTGTCAAAATGAATCTCTTGTATTTTCATGATTTTTTTTTCCCTTAAAAATTACACAGATCCATGGTCCTCTAGTTTGGATCTCATATACTTTTATTAAAATGTTGTAGTGTGTAAGGCCAAAAAAGGGCAAGATCATTGAATCTGATCTTATATAAATACTGCAGTTTGCTCACTTCCGCCCGCTTACCTTGTCTGCGGTTTAAAATCAAATCTGGCTAAACTTATGTTTTAGAAAGCCATTGACTCTTGATCTGAGGAACTGGAGAAGATATCAATACATTTATTTCTGAGTTTGGTCAAACTGTTAATACCTCCCACAGTTAAACACTGGTGTGTAATGATATTCATTTTTTGATTCAGCGTTGCTGAGACCCACACGCAGAGCTACGAACTTGAACAAGAAGAGCTTTTCTGCTCAGTGTTCATGGCACCACTCTCCAGATTTGTTATCAAAAATGCTATGTCATGTTTGTATGCTGAGGGTACAGAATATTTTAGATAGGCCATGAAACACGGGAAAAAAAGGAAAGTATCTTCATAGAATCATAGAATGGTAGGGGTTGGAAGGGACCTCTGGAGATCATTGAGTCCAAAGACCCTGCCAGAGCAGGAACACCCAGGACAGGCCACACAGGAACAGATCCAGGAGGGTCTTGAAAGTCTCCAGAGGAGACTCCACAGCCTCTCTGGGCAGCCTGGTCCAGGCTTTGTCATTCTCACAGTAAAGAAGTTTTTCCTCATGGTGAGGTGGAACTTCCCGTGTTTTACCTTGCGACCATTACCTCTTGTTCTATTACAGGGCACCACTGAAAAGAGACTGGCCCCTTCTGCTTGACACCCACCCTGCAGATATTAGTAAACATGAATAAGATCCTCTCTCAGGCTTCTCTTTTCCAGGCTAAACAGCCCCAGGGCTCTCAGCCTTTCCTCAGCAGAGAGATGTTCCAGTCCCTTCATCATCTTTGTAGCCTCCATTGGACTCTCTCTGGTATTTCCCTGTCCCTCTTGAACCAGGGAGACCAGAAGTGAACACAGTACTCCTCCAGATGTGGTCTCACCAGTGCAGAATAGAGGAGGAGAACCTCCCTCAAACTGCTGGACACACTTTTCTTCATGCACCCCAGGATACCATTGGCCTTCCTGTCCACAGGGGCACACTGCTGCTCCACTGATAACTTATTGTCCACCAGAACGCCAAGGTCCTACTCCATGGAGCTGCTTTCCAGCAGGTCTACCCCTAACCTGTACCGGTACATGGTGGTGTTCTTCCCCAGGTGTAGGCCTCTACATTTATCCTTCTTGAACTTCATGAGGTTTGCCTTTGCCCAGCTCTCCACTCTGTCCAGATCTCACTGGATGGCAGCACAGCCTCCCGGTCTATCAGCCACTCGTAATACAAAATGTTGCAACACAAGTGATGTGATTATAGAAAGGGCAGTGGCTGTGTGTATGACCCTAGGAAGGCCCCTGTCTATATCAGTGCCTTCAGCAGCAGCGATACAGCTGTGCTTCAGGCCTTCAGGTGAGGTGAAAAGATGTAGGCCTTTTATCTAATCCAATTTCACTTAGAATTAATATCATCCTTGAAAGACACTATGTAGGCAACAGATGTTTCTAGTTTACTTATTGTAAAATTCTGTCAGAGTCTTGCAGACATAATAATAGTAGCACAGTATAAAGGCAAATTAATGGTAACGCTGGGCTAAGAGCTACAGGTAAGAAATAGTTGTCTAATGGTGTTTCCCTTTCCTGTACAGTGCAGGAACCTTTTCAACCCATCAATCTCGTTGCTGCTAATCTTATTCTCCCCTTATATCCTCTTTCCTCCATTCCTCCTGTATAAAAGGAAAAAGAAGGTAGAGAAAGATCTTTTACTCTCTGGAGATTTCGCGGTACATGTCGTGGGCAGAGAACACGTGAAAACCCTTGAGCACCAGTGTTTTACATATAGCCCCAGCAGCAGTAATTGGGTCCTTTATTCTAACAGTTGCTGTTGCAGTAGAGAAAGGAATTGTCTGGCATCCCTATAGCAGCTTGAAAACTTACTCCTCAATCTGCAAGTGACCCATGGTGTAAGGTAATGGGAAGAGAGACAAACTTTAAACAGTTTTTATTTGGATTCTGCTGAATGCCAGGTGAAGATTCAGGCTGGCTCTTTCTTTTTCTTTTCTTTTTTTTGGTCTCTTTTTTTTGTCCCAAATATTTCTCTCAGCCCAAGATGAGAAAGAAGCAAAGT
Organism: Ceryle rudis; assembly: GCA_033439905.1. Lineage (NCBI taxonomy): Eukaryota > Metazoa > Chordata > Aves > Coraciiformes > Cerylidae > Ceryle > Ceryle rudis. The sequence goes on from JAAGNO010024311.1 coordinate 66,056, forward strand.
CTTGTACACCATTGTTCCTTTTTCTTCCCCACAGCAGCATATTTTAAAGATGGAAATTCAGCAATCTGTATTTCCTTACTTTTGTCAGTTTGGGTCATAGCCTTAATGTTACTTAAACAGTTTCTTTAAAGTAACGGAGCCCTTAATATAGACTTAGTAAAGCAATGTAAGGCGGTATGGATTTCCTTCTGTCTAAGGTTCAGAGGCCTTTATCTGAATAATACATTAGATACTTTTATTCACTGGTGAGGCTTCGTAACAGGGAAAACTTTGAAGGGAACATCTATCCTATCATTAAATTGATAATAGACATGTTCTTTACTTTTTATCCCTTTTGTAACACATCTTTTACCTCTGACAGGTTTCTCTAGGAATTAAACAGGGACCATAGGATACTTTTACCAGCACACAGTGATGTGATCTCCTAACTTGTTGCAAGCATAAATAACTGTGGTGAGGAAAACCTTATCAAAAGGTTCTTTGATACTTGCATGTTACTTGTATTGTTATATAAAGTGGTATAATGTAAAGTAGAATACTGTTTTAATATTTTTTTTCACTGTAAGGGTGATATATAAATGTAGATTCATTTTAAGGTTTAGTTTAAAATTGCTTCTATGAAATGTAGTTGACATTACTATAACAAATTTGGATTCAGTGATACCTATATAAATAATCTTTTTTTTTCCCTTTTTCCCCTGAGTGGAATATCTGTGTGTCTTCACTTGAAAATAGAAGGCATTTAAATGAGTTTTAATATGCCAAAATATGAAAAGTATTTCCAATGTATGTATAACAAAGAAAACAACTGCAACTGTTTCACCCGGAATGCCGTGCTTTTTATCTTGCTTTCTTTTGTATGCGTATGTAATCACAGATTTAGTGATCTTGCAAAGATCAACCAAACTGTCTATTAATTGTTAACAACTCCTGTTAAGCAGTTTATGCTGCTGGAGAAAAGTGAGAACGGCTTGGCTTGCTTTGTTTGTATTCATAAACCCTTCTCCCTATTTAATCTCTGTTCATCTTTTCTACTTCTCAGTAAAACATCTAGCAAAGATATTTCAAATGAAGACCTGCCAAAAATGCATAAAAATCTGGACAAAGTTTTAAGTAGTGGTTTGTTAAACTTTTAAAATCAAATTCTCAGCTGGTGTAGACCAAAACAACTTTAACTTCGGTCAGCTGTTGTCTGTTGTAAAATCTGACCTAAGTGGTCATTACATTAGGAATGGAAGTGAATATCTGGTTCTTCTGGTTGTATCTTACCACTGTGATGTACATCAAAGTAAAAAACAGAATATGAAAAAAGAGTGTAAGAACTGGTCCAAATTCCTTGTTCATTCAATCTCTAGAGGCAAAGATGACAAGACAAGGTACCTAGATATTTCCAGGTACCACCTATGATAGTAACAAGTTCTTGCGTGGCTTTCAGTGAGGAGAAAAAATATTGTAAGAATCTCTGTGAAATGGCTGATTTATGCTTTTTGTCATTCAAATGGTAAAATCTGCAGGGTTCATTATGTTACTATAAACCCAGCATAGCCTGACAGAAATGTATGGAAATATACTCGATTTGCAGTAGGATAGGCAATTCTGAACAACACTTCATGTTATTTATAGATATATATTTTCATCCAAACTGAATCTGAACTATGATAAGAAGGATTTTGCGATAAGTCATATACTACTGCAAATCCAAACTGGAGAGAATAATATTTTGTTCAAGTTAATGTTGCTATTTTGGGAAAAATAAAAAATAAAAAAAAACCCAAAACTTCTTGCCATGATGAGGAGTAACTCCAGTTATTTGTAAAATTAGGCTGAAAAAACCCAAGCACATTAATGCAAGTAAGGTGCATCTTATTGTATCCAGTTATATCAGTCACAGCTCCATACTGAAATGCATAAGCAATTGACTTAATAATGAAATTAGTATGTCTTACTACTTCTGGCTAAAAAACACATCGCAGAAATTTGGCCTTTTAGTTTCATATTCCTGTAGATGTCACATACTTCTTGTAAAAACTGTTGAATCAGAGGGATCCATGAGAACCAGCCATGAAAATAACTGATAAATTGTGTTTTGCAGTCCATCATGTAGCAAGAAGTAAGAATATGTCTTCCAAAAGCTAGGAATACACATTAGTCTGTAAGCCTCTATCTTTCCACCTGTAATGAATAAGTGCTTTTTGCTTTTGAAAATTATATTTGAACTTTAAATAGAATTATTTTATTTGATAGATCATGTTAATGTAATTTAATCACTTCTTATTTCAGTTTTGATTAGTTCCTTTCTTTTAACTCAATAGAACTTTTATAATGCAAACAGAAGTGTTTCTAGAACTGATTTTGACACCACATTTAGCAACTAACTTTTTTTCCAATGAAATTATTAGCGAAGGAAACTGGAGGTGAAATGGGCTATTATTGATTTCAAAGGTAATAAGCTTGATTATTTACTTTAGTCTTACGTTTGAGCCAGATAACTTGCTAACGTCACTAATTTTACAGTGGATTCATAAACATATCTTGGGATGGAAAAGTTCACAGCCTGTTACATATTGTGTGAATGGACTTCCCAGGTATCCAGAAAACATTATTAACCTTCCTCATCTGCAAAACTAAAGCTAACAAAATATTGGGCTGACTGCAAGAGAGCAGTTTTGAAATGAGATAAGGCAGAAAGGGGACTGGGAATATAGAAATCCATTCCCTTCTTGTAGATCTCCCTATTTTGTGAATCAGAGGAAGCTGAACTCATCTGAGATATGAAAATGAGATACAAGAAAAACAACATGTCTGTACCGGAGTATATTGCTGAACTGTTCAGTACTTTCTGAAGAATGAGACTATTATTCTCGGAGTTCATGACAAAAAGCCCTTCCTTGGTTGACAAGGGAACTTTTTTTGGTTGAAAATTAATATTGTGATATAGAAAAAAAACCCCAAACAGTTGGCCAGCTGATGCTTGGCTTGTCAGTAGGGAAAAACTTTTGATTATGGTGTAAGATCTGGCTGGCACCCCATCCCTCTGGGAAATAATATGTTTATTCAAACAGAAGACTGAGCTTTCTGGAAGAATTATTTAGACAAAGCCCTTTAAACATGCCACTCCAAGGGATCCTGCTCTCTACCCCCTCTTCCTGCAGCACTAAACTCCCCTATACTAGTGACCATAGCAACGCACTGATGATGTGTCAGAGGGGTTAATTTTGCAGCCATACAGGGTCAGGAGTTCTCAATACAGTTGAACTCGTAACCACTGAAATACACATGGAAATAACGTGGAAACACTGGAATTCCAGAATCTGATTCTTTGCACATTACAATAGTCAAAAGTGAAGAAAATATTAAAAGTCAGGGCAACTAGGTTCTCTCATTCCCATACTTACGGAATGTACTTGACTTTTCTGCTGTGCTGCTAAGTTTTCTGTCCCTTGCGTAATCAGTAAAAGGACGTGTCAGTTCTCAGCACAGCAACACCACCAAGTTTGGTCGGGATTCTGGGAGAGGAACAGAAGGGACTTTCCTGATCACAGGAAATTTTCCTTACTACATGACAAAAGATTGGCTTCAAGTAATGACAGTGTCTCATGGATCTAGTGGGAAATCTTTAAATATAGCAGGAGTTAATGCCTGTTTCCTCTACGTTTTGCTGTTTCTAATGCATAATAAATATTAACTTTCACTCAGCAGTGGTAATTTCTGCCCTGTAAAGTCTCCTGTGACTGAAACTTTGCAAATTCTGTCTCAAACTAAACAACTGAGCACAGTTAACTATTTTACAGTTATATGAAGCATGTGGGCTCATTTAAACTTTGTGTTCATTTAAATGGCTGAAGATAGAAACTTGGCTTAGCTTTTCGTCCTTGAAGGAAAACCAAATTACAGATAGGGAAAACAATGGTTGTTTCAAAAGTATGAGCTGTCTGCATTTTTGCATATTGATGTTAGCTTACTATACTTTCTTTCAGTGTGTTTTAAAGCTTGACTTGAAAATATCTTTACACCAAAAAGGGAGTAATTCTTATGGTATTTCTAGTCATGAAGGCACTTATTAGAAACTCCCTTCATCGGAGAAGCAGTAGTTAACAATTTATGTTTCTGATTCTTAAATTATAACTGAGTTAGTTACTTCCATCTTATTAATAAGTCAAATAAAGAGAGCTCAGTAAAACCTTGTTATTTAACAAACACATCTTTCCTTTTGTTTTACTCTTCTGTAGATCACAGAGCTTTGCTTTATGTGGCTTTCTGTTTCTCAAGGACATTTGAGATAGGGAGAGCACTGCAAAAAAGTGTCACTTTAGGACAGATCATTTTTCTTCGCTGCAACTTTAGCAGCACTTTTTCCTGTTGTATTTGCTTTTTACAGAGAAAAAGAAGATCTTTTTCTTGCTCCATTCATCAGAGTTATTTAATGATCACAGGAAGTTTGAAATTTCTTAGGAATGCAAGATTACCTGTTAAATCCATACTTAGGTGGGGTATGAAGCCCTAGTTTTAGAATTTCTTTGCTATTAAATACCTCGTTATTTAATTGTAATGTATATGGCTTTTAGGCCATACTCACACATTGTTTTTACTTCCAGATTTCGCTTTGTGACCTGGGGCAAATCACTTAACCTCTCTGTGCTCCCACTTACTCATCTACAAAATGGGCAAAATAGAATTAACCTAATAAAGCTTCACATTTGTCTTGTGCATTATCGTTAATGGGGATGTGAATCATAATGGTGGAGTGCTTTGATGTCCCCAGATGATGCTGTAATCATGAAACTATTATTTTGTATTTGGGCAAAATAGCTGAAAATGGATCTGCATAAATTATGCAGGAATAAACTATACATCTAAATAATTGCATGCAGTTGTTAAGCTGCTAGTGGCCCATGGAGAGACTTGCAAAGCTGTTCCTATGTTGGCTCCTGTGCTTGGCTCTTGCTGAGTTTGGCTGTTCCACCGAATGGTTTTATAATAACAGGGCCTAAATCAGGCCCCAGCTTCTTTTGTTCCTCATCACTGATTTTCTTTAGCAGCATTAAAAAGTTTTCAGTTTATCCCATTTGGAAATAGACCCACAATGGGGTAAAAGGCCAGAGGGAAAGGGGAGTGTGGTTTGAGGAGGGGACAGCAGCATGAAGGATCATGGGAACATCCCGAGGACTGTTTGGCACCTTGCTGAGGGGCCAGGGAGGACACGACGACCTCCTGCTGGCAACAATCTGTTCCATTCCTCCCACGCACACTGCCACAGCTGAAAGCCTTCCCCACCTCCGGTTTATTCCCATGCACATCCAGGCATGAAGGAGGGATAGGAGGGAGGCAGGCTTTCCACTTACCCACTTGAGGTGAGACAGGGGGATCAGCCAACCAGCGTTACAAGGATCAGGGCTCAAGTATTGCTAACCTGCAGTCCTACCATGACAACTGAGAGACATCCTTCTTTCCTTCCACTATCAGGAGAATATTGAATATTATTCTCACTTAGGCATCTACCATTTTTTCACCTTGCCAAACAAATCAGTCAGTATTATATAGCCAGAGGGTTAATCTTAGTAAAATAATGTGGAATATCCAAATTAACTTGAACCCTCCCATTTCTACTGTTCATCACTTTTGCTTTTACAAGAGAAACATTTTTTTTTTTTTCCTAACTGGCCAAGATAACAACCAAGCTGAGGCTATTAGTAGAAAGTAAACAATACACATTTACCACCTTGGCTTGTGTAATTCTGTTTTCATGTGAGTTACCTGCAAACTGCTGGCAATAGAGAATTTCCAGTGGGTACTTATGGAATAGGATGATAGAGAATTGGGTTGGTACGCGTGGAAATGAAAGTCATTAAATCCATCCTCTGGATTCGGGACAACAGCAGCAACAATTCCAGTCCTGAGAGATGCCTGTCTGATCATAAATTTTCTAGTAGTGGAGTTTCGTCAGCTTCTCTGTGCAATCTGTTCTCAGTTATTTGCTCTCCAGTCCTCAGAAAGGTTGTCTTAATATTTAATACCTGATTATTTATTTTTGGTTATGTCATTCATTATGTTTAAGTACTCTCTGGCATAGAAACATTCCCTGTTTCTTAGTGTCCTGACAGAATAAGTGAAGGAGTTTTCTGTAATAGCTGTGCATCAGGAGCTTATGTTAAGTGTTTCTAACTATAGGTTATAAACACATATAGGTTATGTGTACTTTGAAGAAGAAATCCTTGATGTCACTGTCAGCTGTGCTGCCAGACATGTAGTCTGCTTCCAGGCATCGCTTCACTGCTGATGAGTCTTGTGTTTCTTCTCTCAAAGCTGGGACCTTTGCCACATGCTGAATTCCTTACGGTCCCAGATACACAGAGGGCAATGTCTTTTCGTAAAGTTACCATTAGGTTATAGTCTGGAGTCATTCTGGGTAGCAGGAGTGTGAATCCACATTAGATGAGCGAATCCTTCAGGTTCTCCTCCAAAATAACGGCTATAGTTATGCATTAAAATGTCATGACCGTAAGCAAGGTCATATTCTTGTGTTCACTACTAGAGAAGAGGTTAATCAGTATTTCAATCACAATATTTCTATTTTTTTTCACTTAAAAAACCCTGGACAATAACGCTGCAGCAGAGATTAGAATAAAATGACCACCGCTTTTCCCTTCTCAAAGCTAGACATATACCACTGTTCATTATGTCCTCTACAAGAGTATCTTATGCATTGTTCCATGTTAACACCTTGCGGTACTCGCTGGCCCAGCAAAACCATTTTTTTTTTTTTCCTGAGCATTTGTGAGGTCCTGTGATACTGGAAAACAAAATTTCTGTTCAGCCACTCAGTAACAAAATCCGTCTGTGAAGTAGAGATGTTTGGGCCTCAGATTCCTTCAACAAAAGTATATCTGCTTGCTTTGCATCTTTTTCCTTGCTCTGTAATAAAAGCACAACTCCTTCTGCCGCACAATTAATTGATGAAATTTTGGGGTTTATAAAAAATTTTTGCATGTTCTATTTGAAGTACAAACTACCTAAGCCAAATCCATAACTCTCAGCAAGGAAAATGGAATTGTTAATTGATATTGCCATATGGCTTGTCAATCTTAAATTTCTTGTTTGGTTATTTTTTTTAAGTAACTCTTTAAAATGTTGGAAGAGAGTATGAAAGTCAGGTTAACAAAAGTCATTCTGCATTGAAAAATAATTTCAGCTAAAAAGAGTAGCTAGTTTCCTATTGTCTCTGAATGTATCTGTTACTGTATTTTTAAAAGTACCTAGAATCTCAAGATACCTAAAGTTCTATCATTGGTCCCAGAAAGCACACTATTTCTTTGATGATAAATTTTCCAGTTGTCCATTTCAAATCACACAAATTGCTGATGCCTCCCAGTGTACCTGTTACTTAAGGAAATGTATTCAGTGATGATGGAAAAACACATTTGGAGAAGGGAGACAATTAAAGCTGTTTTTCTTGCCTTTTGTGTTTCTCCCCACCCTGCTTCCCACTTAAAACTACTTCTTTCTTTTCCACTCCAAAAGGACACCTCTTTCTCAAGTCTACCCCGCTATCTGTTGACCATAAAACATATTTTCATCATAAGCACGGGCTCCCGGAGTGTCTCCTGAGAATTAGTACATTATAACATCACAAAGGTCTCAGTAACTGCAGTTCTGCCTTGACTGAGTCCTGGACTGTTCACACTACATTGTGCAGTAGCTATTTGCAGTGCTTTACTTTTGAAAAGAAAAACACAAAAAAAATGTCTTTAGTAGTGAGTTGAAGGAGGAACCTAAGGCAGTACCAAACAGACTTTTCTAAGCAGTGGCAGTGCGTGAAAGAGAAGGAAACAGGTCAGTGCCACTTCTTCCATATGCAATAGCTAAAACCTCTCCTTGCATGCAAATTCCACTTGTCCACAATAATCTCAGGTTCTGGTTGGAAGTGAGTTGAACCAAAAATAGAAAGGAAATATTGAGTTGGTCCATCTGCTGAAACTTATATCCTTTCTTCAGTGATGTAACTCGGAAGAATTTGTTTCTTCTTTCTCTCTCACACATTTAACTTTTGAATCCTCTGTTCTCCTTTGTTGCATTCTATTCTGTTCAAGGAATACAAATATCTTCTTCTTTCCAGAAATATGGGCTTCACAGAGCTGCCCCATGCAATGATTATAATCTTGGTTTGTTTTTTTTTTCCAAATTATTACAGTCTGAGCAATGCTTTTATGCTTGATGTGTTCTGACAAGCACAGGTTAAAGCTTAACCTGTATCCCTGAAATACTCTACCTGTAAGAGCAACACTTTTCATTGATGTATTCTAGCATTTCAAAAACCAGTGTGACCTATCTTTTCCCAAGCACAAATTCCACTTCATTCAAACACACTTTCCACTCCTGAAAAAAAGAAGGCTTTATCTTTCCAATACCATAACATAAAAGGTCTCCATGTTGTTGTGACTGACTAGTCTTCATCTTCTCCATGGGTGTACGAACAGCCCACTCCTCCAAGGCTCTGCTTTGTTCGCACAGTGCAGTGAAAAGCAGGGCTTTTTAGCTGGGGAAGCCCTGAAATGCTGGTAGGGTTTCTACTGTTGAAATTACTGAAATAGTCTTCTCGGAGAGACAGGCCTTTCAGCTTATTCAAGAGACAAGCAAGGTCTAGACATCCAGTGTTATGGCTGATGATCTTTCCAGAGGCAATCGGTTCAAACAGGATTGCAATACAGTTTGCCTAGGAAAGTCTGGGTTTGTTGAGAACCAAAGATCTGAAGCACTAGTTTGTTCCCCTGATGAACAGAAGAACTGTTTCAGTGATGGTGTGTCAAGGTATGTAATACATTTTCAAACGAGTCAAGTGTGGAAGGAAGGGTAAATCTTTATAGTTGTTTTCCTTTAATATATTTGAATTTATGTATAAATGTGCAAACCTCAGGAATTTGAGAGCAGCTCTTTCATTCAGACAAGTCCTATTAAATATACCCCTCTTTTTTTCCTTTCATTACTTTTCAGTGTTCTTCTCTATCCCAAGCAGGATACTCCGTACCTCTTCTGGAAACAGTGCTGCAAAGGACAGCACAGGAAAAACTGGACATCACTGAAGAAGGCAAATGAAGTAATTAGGTCTGGAATGCAAATGTTTTGGGTATTACTTTAATACTTCCACCAACTACTCTCTTCTCTCTCCAAAACTGAGGCAAGCCAGTAGTGTCTATGCTTGTTTAATTATAAAGTTTTTTCATTATTTCCTATACCACAAAGTCTGCTTTTTGTTTTCATAAGGGCTTGGCATAATCCCTCTTTGTAAATGCCAAGAACGATGCCAATTAGGCTGTCAGTAACAGTGATCAATTGTAGCAGAAAGAAGTCAAGCCTGAAGTCATAACAACTGTTTGTGCACCTTCTGTTTTGCCTTGTGCAGATCTCTGCTAAGCTGTCCAACGCCTCCATCCTGATGAGCAATAATAGACCAAAATCCCTCTAAGTGACCAAAAGGAGAACATCCAGTTATCTCGCATAATCAGGGGTATGATACATGCATGTGTATATATAGCTCACATTTTGCAACCTGGAGGCACCCAGAGTATGTATCATCAAGCTGGTTTCTACCCTTTTCAGTACTGGCTGGCGTTTTCTGAATGGAAAGTTTAACAGACGCACTATTCCAAGCAGGACAACCACAAAGCAGTTTATTTCTGCAGCAAGTATTTTTGGAAATAGAGCCCTTCCATTTCACATTCCTTATGTAACCTTCCTTAAACACTAGTTTCAATGTGTATTGCCACTGATTCCTTCTCTTAATTAAACTTCCAGCATTTCTAGTCAATGCCCTACTCTGCTGTGCCACACATTCTTCCAGCAGTCATTTATACCCTTACTGGAACAGTCAGCTTGCTCCAGAATTATCTGGCAGTCCTGCATCAGTCTATTTATTCCATCACATGATTTTTTTTTATATTGTTTGAAGCACTATTTTGGAGCCAGGCATAATCACATTATACAGTTCCTCACCTTATTAACTGACAGAGAACTGTTCCCCATTAGACAATTGATCCTGGGCAGATGAAGCCATTAAAAACAGTACTAATTAGCTGGAGAGTGGAGACAGTAATAAAGGCTGCATCACTTCCTTTCATGCTTAGGGAAGTTCATTTTCCAGACAAATAATAATTGATATCTAGTCTTCCTTAATTGTGGTTGTTAACAGCCAGTATTACAATGACAGGCTGACAATCTCTGTCTAGCCTATTGTATGTTTATTTCTGAATCCAACCACCACTGAATAACATTTTTGGTTTAACTCGAACTTCATAGAATATACAATAAATGTCAATGTAATGAGAGTTGGGTGGTTAACCTTCACTTACGAGTTATTCCTTACATGTCTCCAGGTGTCAGCTGTTTGTCTTGGAAGACTGGATGCTCATAATTACATGGAATTACGGTATGATACATTAGAATAAAATAAACAGATAGTCTGAAAGGGAATCAAAAAAATACTGTATTAGAACCACGAGCAGGGACACTAGACATCTAACTAGATTTCAGTGTATTAACTGTAGCCTACAGGGTAAGAAAATCTTACAGTCTTTAAAGAAAAGAATGCTTCGATTTCCTCCTCCAAAGATGTATTTTAGAATCTACATGCCATGTATAGAAGGATGCATGGGTATACATGTAATTCATATATTACAGGAAGTTGGTAGCATTCTCTATTTAGTTTGTAAAAACATGCTGATTGTTTTCCTTTATCTTCACTCCTAATGATCCAAAATATTTCCTCCTGAGCTAAAAACACTAGAAACGGTGTGATAGTTCTTTTCCTCCAGGTACTCTGACCAAATACTCAGCTGTCCTACAATTCAACGTGGAAAACTTAGTTTCAACAAAAGGAATTAGCATTAAATGTCTTCAGGTGATTAGATAAAATTGCTTTTGATATTAAATAGAATCTTAGCCATTTTAAAACTGGATTGAACTTCAAAAGCTTTTTTCTCTTTTTCCAGCTGTTTTCTTTAAAAGAAAACGAACCAAAAAGTAGAAGCCGAATCAAAGTAATATGTGAGAGAGATTAAAAGATGACAGATATTGAATTGCTAAATATTACAGCTCTGACAATAACTAACTAAATGTATTTGGTTTCTCACCGTTTCTTTTGCTGTCCCTCTACTTACTGCTCTTCTGTTATCAAAACGAACTCTATTTTTGGTTTTGGGGGAGGAAGTCTGTGGTTTCAGAATAGTGTTCTGAGTTAGTCAGTGTGGATTTTATTGCTGACTGTGACATCTCATATAGGCCACTGACAGCCAAATCCCCCTTGCTTCATTTATTTGGATAGTCAGTCCTATTAAAGCCTGTCGATGAAATTTGGGCCACACTGAAGTCAGTGGCAAGACTCCAATTAACTTTAAGGGAATGAGAATTTTCTGTTTAGATTCTAGTCTTCTATATATACCTAAATAAGCAGGTAAACACAGTCCCAGCTTGCTCCTGAAGATGAAGTGTGCCATTCACTTTGCCAGCATTCAGACACAAGAAAAGAGACAACTTCATCAGCGTCTACAGATTTCAAAAGGGGGAAGAGCTTGACTCTCGTTAGCGTCTTGGCATGATGTCCCAGGCTCTTGTTCATACGGTCATGATGGTTCCAGCACCTGCAGGGAGGGTGCAAACTTTCTATTATACAGACATGAGCAGAGGCCTGGATTTTAGCTCTTCTGCAGTAATGTGAGTTTCTTATCTCTTTAGTTAATTCTGCACTTTGAGAACCTTAACACTTTCATTTTTTTTACCTGTTTTTACTTTTTCCTGCTGTTCCTCACATAACTACACCATTTAGTGAGAGTTTTATGTGAGTCAAAAAAGGCAAGTTGGGCCCTTTAACTCAAAAAAAAATTGCTGTGATTTTGCCTCAAGTGTACATACCCCACTGAAGTCAGTGGTGTTACTTGGTCTTTAGTGGATTCAGGATTAGGCTCCTACGAACCCAAGATGCTATTGACAGAAATAGCTCATCAGTGAACAGGGAGAGAGAATATGTGGGGACAAGAACAGTAATTCATGATACTCTCCTATAACACAGACAGTTGTGATTTGTTGCACGGGATGCATACTGGGGGTCCTTCTGCCTTTCTACTGTTCTATTTTCACATGGTAAATACAACTTTCTCAATATCCATTTTTTTTCCTGTTTTATTTAACACCATGTAAGTTATTCAAATTAAACCAAATATTATAAGGAAAACTGTTTGCTGGTGTCAAATTAAAATCTGCAGCAGATTCGTGCAACCTCCTCACAAGCCAAAGCACAAGGACCTTGTGATTCAAGGAATTGGAAGGTAATTGAGATCTCACCTGATGCGTGTTCAAATTAGGGAACAGTTGTGACTATTAACCAAATGGGAAATGCAGTGTCCCATATAAAAATTCAAAAAACCTATAGAATCAATGAGTTAAACTGTGTAAGACATGAAAGCCCTTTTTTTAACATAAAGGACTGGAGAAGGAAAGGGGATTGCTGAAGCCCAGGTAGAAAAGCAGCGTGCCTGCCACACTAAAGTTACCCGTGTTCATATCGGTTTCTTAGCAACTCATACTACTGTTTTGTGACCATCACATTTTAAAAGGCCCATTTAGAAATTAGTTACACCCAGGAAGAATATGGGACTGTAGGAATGTTGATAACACATAAATATCTCTGTACCTATGTCCATACAAATGATAGCAAAACTATATGTATAATTTACTGTAAAATATTAAAAGCAATAGCGGTATTATTATTAATTAATAATACATGCCATTTCTCACTCTGTCCCTCACTATTTCTCCTAGTTGTCATTCAAATTGTTCTACTAAGAGAACAAATAAATGCATGCCATGAAAACTAGCAAGATGATATAATGAACGAGTTACAATAAATGCCCCTAGCATAAAACAATTATGTACCTGATATTGTCAAAAACATTCAACATTCCCTTTGTTGAAAAGGAAACAGCTATAAATTATTCACTGGGGCACTGAAACTCTTTTCTTTCTTTTCAGTTTTTTTTTGGTTTGGTTTTTTTGGTTGCTTCCAATTAATTCTCCCCTGAACATCCCATGGTATTTAGCTGAGGGTAGAAAATTGCATGCAGAGGCTGTTTCTTGGGATTGTCAGACTGAGTGTCCAAATTAAACATAATAATAACAATTTTTAAAGTTTACCATATCTTCCTGTGTATAATCAGAGCTTAGTTCCAAAAAATGTCATTCAGGAGCAGAACAGGTTATATGTGTCCAAGGGTAAATGTAAGTGGTCTCTTAACCCAAAATGGTTGCGGTGACACCAGCTACGGAGCGATCTACTAATAGACTGGATCTGTCCATTCCAGCATTGCTGCCTGCGACTGGAAGAAGAGAAGATAAACTGTGCCCCAGGTTCCTTCACCAGACATCCCAAGGCTCTAAAGTCTCTTTTGATTGTTCTTGGACTACCAGCTTCAGCATGCTCACCACCTACATGGAAGATCAGTAATGAATGGGTCATAGTCTGAGGACTGTACCGAGCCAGGAACTTTCCTAGTGACGTCCTTAACCTGGGCTCCAGGCAGACAGCAGACTTCCCTGTGAGGAGGAACACATTGTGTGTGTACATCCCCCCTCAGAAGGGACTCACCTACAACTCTAACCCTTCTTTTCTTCCTTGTGGCTGTGGCTGTGACACGGGCGTGGGCCTTTCTGACTGGAGACGTAGCTCTGGTGTAGGTCGCCCATCGTCCACATCCTCATTGAGGATTGTTGAGTGCTTATGGGTAAGATTAAGGGAGAAGCCCAATAAGGCAGATATCCTGTTGGGAGTCTGTTATAGACCACCCAACCAGGATCAAGAGGTTGATGAAGTGCTCTATAGGCAGCTGGAAGAAGTATCAAAATCACCAGCCCTCATTCTTGTGGGGGACTTCAATTTAGGAAGTGTCTGCTGGAAATATAACACAACAAAGAGGAAACAGTCCAGGAAGTTCTTGAAGTGTGTGGAAGAGAACTTCCTGACTCAGCTGGTGAGTGAGCACACCAGGAGAGGTGCATCGCAAGACCGGCTGTTTATTAACAGAGAAGGTGGGTGATGTGGTGGTCAGAGGCCATCTGGGGCTTAGCAACCATGAAATGATAGAGTTCACAGTTCTTGGTGAAGTAAGAAGGGGGGGTCAGCAGAACCACTACCACAGACTTCCAGGGGGATGACTTTGGCTTGTTCCAAACTCTGGTTGTGAAAGCCCCTTGGGGACAGTCCTGAAGGGAACAGGGGTCCAGGAAGGCTGGACATTCCTTAAGAAGAAAGTCTTAGAGGCACAGAGGCTGTCCCTGTGTGCCATAAGATGAGCTGTCAGCGAAACAACTGGCCTGGCTGAGCAGGGAACTTTTTCTGGGACTTAGGCAAAAGAGGAAAATTTATCAGTTTTGGAAGAAGGGGCAGGCAACTCAAGATGAGTAGAGGGATCTAGTTAGGTCATGCAGAGAGAACATCAGAAAGGCGAAAAGTCCAGCTAGAACTCAATTGGGCCACTGTTGCAAAGGATAATAAGAAAGGTTTCCCAAGTACATTAATGGCAAAAAGGGAGCTGAGGAGAACCTTCACCCATTACTGGAAGCAGAGAGGAACACTGCCATCAAGGATGAGGAGAAGGCTGAAGATCTGAATGCCTTCTTGGCCTCAGTCTTCAATAGTCAGACCAGTTAACCTCAGGGTATTCATCACCCTGAGCTAGAAAAGAGGGGTGGAGAGCAGAATAAACCCTCCATGATACAGGAGGAAATGCTTAATGACCTGCTATGCCAACTGGACACTCACAAGTCTATGGGGGCGGAAGGGATCCACCCGAGAGTGCTGAGCAAGCTGACGCAGGAGCTTGCCAAGCCTCTCTCCATTGTTTATCAACAGACCGGGTTAAAAGGGGAGGTCCCAGATGACTGGAGGCTCCACAATGTGATGCCCACTTACAAGAAGGGCTGGAAGGATGATCCAGGGAACTACAGGCCTGTCAGCCTGACCTCGGTACCAGGGAAGGTTATGGAGCAGTTCATCTTGGGTGTGCTCACTGAGCATGTTGATGACAACCAGAGGGTCAGGCCTACCCAGCATGGGTTCAGGAAAGGCAGGTCCTAATTAACAAACCTGATCTCCTTCTGTGACCAGGTGATCAGCCTAGTGGATGAGGGAAAGGCTGTGGCTGTGTTTATGTGGCCTTTGACACCATCTCCCACAGCATTCTGCTGGAGAGGCTGGCAGCTAATGGCTTGGACAGGTGTACTCTTTGCTGGGTTAAAAACTGGCTGGATGGCCAAGCCCAGAGAGTTGTGGTGAACTGAGCTAAATTCAGTTGACAGATGGTCACTAGTGGTGTTCCCCAGGGCTCAATTTTGGGGCCAGTCTTGTTGAATATATTGGTGATCTGGGCAAGGCAATTGAGGCACCATCAGCAAGTTTGCAGATGACACCAAATTCAACGGCAGTGTTGATCTGCTTGAGGGTAGGAGTCTCTGCTGAGGGATCTGGACAGGCTGGCTTGATGGGCTGAGGTTCAAGAGATGAGGTCCTGCACCTTGGTTATGACAACCCCAGGCAATGCTACAGGCTGGGGGAGGAGTGGTTGGAAAGTTCCTGGCAGAAAAGGACCAGGGGGTGCTGGTGGACACCCGGCTGAAGATGAGCCAGCAGTGTGCCCAGGTGGCCAAGAAGCC
>JAAGNO010024312.1:0-46793 GCA_033439905.1 Ceryle rudis
TTTTTTTTTTTTTTTTTTTTTTTTTTTTTTTTTTTTTTTTTTTTTTTTTTTTAAGCACCAGTTTCAATAGCCAATAGTCCTGTGTTAGAAGCGCTTGCACCGTAGCTGCTTGGACCACTGATGTTTAGCAGATGATAAGCCTGTCACGCTGGCTGGGATTTGATATTGTTTTATAAATAGTGTTCATCTGGACAAAAAAAAAAGAAAAGAAAAAAAAAAAAAAAAGAACTATAACTGGCAACAGTTCAGAGAAGAGAAGCTGCTGCTGAAGTGTTTCTGCTTGTGCTGCCACTGATGCAAGCAGCTGTTTCCATCTGCACTGCAGTACTGCAGCCTCTACCCAGCCAGAGCTCCGAGGGGTTCCTCGCTGGTGGAATTACGGAGGCAGCTGGCCCTGCTCGCATCTAGCTTCAACCCAAGGGCTCGCTGAGGATGGGAGGGTCGCAGTCCCTGCAGCAGGCACAGACAGGTAGCCTGAACCGGGAACCGTCAGAGGCCATGTAAGTGTGGATTGCTTCCCTTCGCTCTCCTCTTTTCTCTCCCTAGCGCTGGGCCTGCAGCCTTTCAGCACTGAACCTGGGTGGTGCGGTAAGGAGCTGAGTCTTGTGTCGGAGGCCTTTGTTTAATGCTAATTGCGATCGACTGGAGCCAGAGTTAAGGTTTTGCTGAATATTGCGAGTTATGTTTTATGATGCTTTCCTTGGATGAAGGCACCGTGCTTGGACCGACCACCTCGATTCATTTGTGTTGGGCGATAGCTGGGTACCATATGTTTTGACTTTTTATGTTTTGGATGCGTAATCAATCAAACACAATGACCGTTTCCAGTGAACAAAAACCCAGCCCCTTACCCCCTCCCAAACCCACCACCTCTGTGTTGTCTATTTAAAATGCACAGCATGAGGCTGCATTTCACTGATTTTGGGGTTTTTTTTTGTTGGTTTGTTGGTTTGGGTTTTTTTCAGAGTTTCTTTTGCTTTTCTTTATCCAGATACTGGTTTTTCATTTGCTTTTCTCTATCCAGATACTGGTTTTTCAGGTCACATCACCCTTGTCAGCACCTGTCTCTGTCATAGTATTATATCCTCTGATGAATCATAAGCAAAGTGTCCTTAGATCTTTTCTCACTGAAGGCCTACTCTGAAAAATTCATTGTGGGGAGGGGGAAAAAAGAAATAATTAGTGCTTGTTCAGAGCAAGTTATCACTTCTTCAGGTGGTTAAATCATATAGGGAAGTGCACAAATATGCATGTGCATTCAGAAACAGCAGAGTCATTTCCCATTTGCAAATAGGATTTTGTCACTTATGGGTTGAAGATAGATCAGTTTACTTAGCCCACAGTCTTTTCTCTCTAACCCTCCGCCCCAAACTGCTAAGCTGGCACAGACCTTACCTCTGAACGGATTTCAGAAGAATTGCCTTGTCTCCTGTTGTCATTTCAGATACATAAATCATGTTTGTTTAACTGGTCTGAGCACTGAGTTAATTTCTGATGATGTTTTTTGGTAAGTTCTAGATGTCTATCCACTGGTGCTAGTCTATAAACTAGCCTCATGTAGGTCTCTTACAAGTTTTTCTTAATGTATTGTCTGCTTATTAAGGTAGATCTGATTATAGTTGAGACGTCATTTGTATGTCTGAGATAAGTGCTTCAGAGTCACTGGGGAATGATATAGCAGTAACTGATAGTTTTGCCTCTGTAATAGGCCTTACAAGCAGGTATATGCTCCCTATTGTCATATTCCAGTATACCAGCAGATAGCTTTGCTTGATACTGTTGTGTTTTATTTGTAAGATACAGGCCTAACAGCACTTCTGCCTCCTTTGTTCTTTTGGTGTATAGCTTCATCAACTGAGATTATTCTTTTCTATATAGTTCCATCTTATACAGTACCAACATTCCTATATGCAGCATCTACTTTATTGGTACAGTAGAATAAACTGATACCTCATTATCTTTAAAGTACTGTAAATTACATTTTCATCTGCACAAACTGCTGTTGATTTTTAGCAGTGATCCAAGGACTGGGCAATAAAAGAGATGTAGCTAAAGCAAGGTTCAGTGTTTTGTGGGGTTTTTTATCTAGAATTTTCACAATCTTTTAAGAATGCATTCTGTTGAACATACTGATCACAGTATGTATATATTTGGGTGGCATACAGGTGAATTATACTATCATCTCTTTTAATAACTCCTTTTATATATAAATACACTCATCTTTTGCAGTTAGTGGTTCCTGTGGGGTTTCGAAGTGATACTTTAAGACCCAACATTATCAGATATACTTTTAGCTCCAGTGTCATTCGGTAACTGTTGATGTCCTTGGAACGAGTTTGTGAATGGTATTGTTAATCTTGTGTTAAATAAATCACTAAAGGAGTGTGCCATTTTCATTACTCCAGCTAAATACTTATTAAAATGAGATAAGAATTGAGATGTTTCTATCTCCTTAAGAAAACACAGGCCTGCTCTCAGAAAACCAGGACATTTTTATAGGATGTCATGGTGATCAGTTCTGGTCTGAGGTTTTTGACTTTATACCCTAATCACTCTAACTTTTCCCAACGCTTTTTTAATGAGGTTACATTTAACTTACTTTGCACACACAAGCAAATTCCTTAATGGCAGTGATAGTTCAGAGGCAAAAACATCTGGCGGTGTCCCAGGCAAGTTGGGTAACTGCCCACGCAGTTACAGCATCCCTGAGGCCATCATTTTAGCCATCAGCAGAGGCTGGCTGCCTAATGGAGACAGCTTATTAACAAAGGGAAAGTGGGGCTGGATGTGGCTGCCCTGAGTTCATTAGATTAGAGGGGTGTAATTCATAGATCGCTATTGGAATAGATTTAGGTTTGCATCAAAAACTACAGAGACAAACAAATTCCGTAAATAGCTGCCGGTTTAGGAGCTCCTCCAAAGCGTCCTAATGATGGATTCTTCACTAAACACTACGGAAAGTCGTAGAAAGACATTGATGGTAGAATCGATGCTGGAAAGGAGTCTAGGCTAAGGTTTTTTTGAGTGCAGCCATGATTCAATATGTTTTGGTTGTTCGGGTTTTTTTTTTGGCTTTGCACGTGTGTGCCAAATTTCCTATTTTATTGTAAATTTGCTTCAGTATTTGTAATAAACCCAGTACTGATCCTGACAGCCTGGGGCATTCTGTTGTTCATTGTGGATTGTTAGCGACTCAGTCGCTGGCAGTAGACAATTATCCTTTTATTTCAAGAAAAAAGTCAATTTTGAATGATAAAAAAGGGAAAGCCCAAGGGAAGCCCGTGACAGTAAAAGTTAACTGCAGATAAAAGTGGTGTGGTTCAGACCTCGCTATTGACATTATAAGCACTGTCATGTGCTTTGCACGTTGCGGCAGGCACCCCAGTGGTCACAGATTTAGCTAAATCAAAGGCACATTTCAATCAAATAATAGGAATGGACTTGTTTGAAATAAAAGCAAATGACAGTAGGATGACGTGCAGGACTTTGTTCAGGTGTGTGCACACTCGCATGCCGCGCGCTTGTGGCAGCATCCTTGTGCGTGTGCTATGCTGAGACACCACTTCTGTCCTGCTGAGCACGTGAATGGGATTCAACTTGCCAAAGGCTACCACCCATATATTGGCGCTTCTGGTTTTTTTTAATAGTAATGTATTTCTATCTCTTGGTAATACTTCCTTAAGTATTAGAGAACTGGAAATGTTGGTAGGGTCTTAAATGTTGGTAACTCTTGGCCAGTTGTCATCTCTGAATCGTGGGGGTTTTTTCTCCAATGGAAAGGTTTTCTTTCTCCTGAACAGGAGCCACACCTTCCTTGTGTGGAGCATTATGGCTGCTGTCCTTGCAGCAGCTGGGCAGGATTTACATTCAGTGCCCATTTCTTGGTCAGCCAAGGGGCTGATGATGTGTTATTTCCTCCTATCAGGAGCTCTACATGCTGCGTCTCTTAACATTTTCATCCCTTGCCAATCCAAGAGGAAAATGACTGAAGGCTGAGCCAGCTCCCACTGAATTTGATGGTGAAATGCCCACTAACATCAGTGGGAGGTGGATCATGCTCCAAAAAAGAAATTGAATGTTACTGATCATTGGTAGCAGGCCAGATCTTGGTGCCCTTGTGGGTTGTGTTTCAATATTTCTTCTGCATGGTCTTGTCTTTTGTTTGTTCGTTACTGGAAAGACTCAAGAAAAATTTAAACCGGATTAACTCAGCCTTGTGCATGATAGGTGTGAGCAGCTGTTCTGTGTGTATGCATATGTGTGTGTGTATATATATACATAAAAGTTATCTGGTCATACATACAAAAACACAGGCCTTCCTCGCCACCTCATTTCTTATTTTTCTGTCTCCCAAAATTAAAATAATCCGCTCTATAATTCTTAGAAGTTTACAAGAAATCTCCGGTGAGAGATCTGCACAGTTTTATATGCTTATACATAGCAAAATCATCTAAATACACATGTGGAAGAGTGGGATATGCATATATTGAAAGTATCGAAGAAAACTTTTGTCTTGGGAGGAGAGGAGGCTTCTGTTACTGAATTGGTATTTAGTCTGAGTTAATCCCTTGAAAGATAGTTCTGCCTATTGTCAGCATTCGACATCGATTTGTTTTCTTCTTCCTCTTACTGGCAGTCATCAGTTAGCGTCGCCATCAATAAGTAGAGCATACTCTAACTACTATATTTGTCTGCTAAATAAGCTGCATTGCTGGAAGATGTGGGGGTGTTTTACTTAAGAGAAAATGGACCAGAAGTAACGAGGAAATTCTTCTGTCAAGCTCCCCTGTCTTTTATTCCAGCCTCCCTTATTGTAGTCCCAAGGATCTCATCTCTGAAGTCAATCACAGCACTTCTTTTGATAGGAGAGTTTATTACATCAACTGCTACTTCTGGCACTAGAAGTAGGCAGGTCACATTTAGACTTGAAAACAAAATAAAAAGACCCCCAAATCACCCACCCTTCTATTAGAGAGGCATGCCCCACATCTGGCAAATACATGTGTGTTATAGAGCTCTCTGTAGTGAATGGGGTGCCCTCTGCCATGCATAATGGAGCTGCTGTCATCTATTATATACTATGACATACAGGCAAATTGGAAAGTACAAACTGATGTGAGGTAGTAAAAACATGAATGAAAAGGTTTTTTCTGCACATGTCACTTACGGTCAGAACTGCCTCCCTCCTTTTGCTTTGCTTGACCCAGCAACCAAAGTAGCTGCTTGTTAACTTTAAATCAAAGGTGCTCTTCAGTTCTGTGTGTTTCAAGAAGTAACAATCTGGGTGCTTTTAATGTTTCTCTAACATGATTATAGTACGTGGGAAGGAAAAAAAAAATAATAAAGTGGTTGTGTTTGTTATAAATAGATTTCCTTTGTTTTAAGACCTTACACGTATAGAGAGGGTTTGTATTTGCTCACAGATACCATTTCCTTAAGGATTTAGCTATGTAACAAACTTCTTACTTAGTCCAGGTAAGCAGGATTTTGAGGGGCAAAAGGCAGAATTTTAATTATAGCTAGAATTTCAAGGCAATTTGCAGTTTCTTTGAAATAGCGGCTGTGTTTGCTCTAAGAAACAAACAAGTGTATTTTTTTACTACGGAAAAAATAATAAGAAAAAAAGGTGTCGTTTCCCTTCGGATCCCTAAAAGTTCTGAAGCAAATAACTGAATTTAGTAGCTGACTGTGGCTGTCATGTTTTGTACTCCCATTAGCACTAGAGATTAAGCTTAATGGGAAGAAAATTGAATTAGTTTCCTTTTTCAGTCTGAGGTTTCAAAAGTCTCTTTTAAGGCACATTTTGGTCTGAGAGCCTTTGTTGATGGTGATACTAGACAAGATAGTAAGATCCCTCCTCAGCTTTAGAAACCAAAGTGGAGTTTCCAGCATAGTCTGTCTAAACACAGAGCATGTGAACTGAATTTTGGTTTAAGTAACTGTAGGTATCTCAAAGACAGACCTCGGGGTAATTGCAGAGCTCTCTTTCGTTTGTTGCCTCCTCACAGTAGTTTGCTACAGCTCCTCTCCCCCTGCTACAAGGACACGTTAAGGAGGTGAATGGGTGTTTGGGATGTCTCTTGCTTTCTGGAGGAAGAACTGGGGATGTAGGTTCTGTTGGGATGAAAAATAAACTTTGGGAAAATCTGGAGCTTTCCATTTCAAGTTTATTTGATTTTGATTGAACGGGATCCTTAGAATTATGTTCACATTTACAAGATAGGGTTTTGCTAAACAAAAGATGCTTGTTTCTAGGTCTAAATATAGACCAGATTGTATCTGAAACCTAGTAGTAGTTAGAATCGTGTAACTCCTGCTTGTGAGTTTTGATTTCCTTCAGCACAGAAACCTGCATTTATTGGTCTAGTTAATAACAGTTCATTGCTCTCATTAGGAACGAGTCCAGTGTTGTGCCGGGAAAAGGGTTTGGTTGCTAAAGGAGGGGGAGGATGAGCAAGGAATCTGAATCCCTTTGTTTAACTTCCCAAGTGCGGGACTATCCCCTTCCAAAGCAGGAGCCTGGGAAGGGAAGGTTTAGTTGTTCCTCACCTAGCAGAGCTGTAGGCAGCTGGGTGCCAGCTGGTGAGGTGCCACTGCACGTCAGGGATTGCTTTTTCTATCAGGCTGTTGTGCTGAGTCGGCACATCCCTGAGCTGGGCATTCACACAGCACCCACTGAAAGGGAGATGCTTTCATTATGCTGAGAGCTGGAGCGGCACAGTCTGTGCCCACAGGAGATGCAAAGCTGCAGCTCTGCTGAAGTCAACACGGAACCTCCCAGAGCTGCACTAGGCTGGAGTGGCAGCAGAAGGATCACACCCACCCCTGAGCTAGGAGATTAAATGATTATAGCCTGAGAAGAGAAATTGTTTGTTTGTTTGTTTTTTGCTTCCTGGCTGTGTTTCTATCCATGCAGCCACTTCACGTGTTGAAGCAGAGGACCAAGTGTCAGTGAGGATCTGTGTGGAGTTCTCTGCAGCTTTACAGAGGCTGCAGAGGGGTAAAATAGGCAGAATGTGGAGCAGGTTGGGGGCAGAGGGACTCTTTTTCTCCCCCCTTTCCCTTTTAGCAAAGGGACTTCCTGCCTTTCTTCTCCACCATCCTCATTGTCCTTACCTCCTTTCTGAATGGAAGGACCATAAGCATCACAGGAACACAGTCTTATTTCCACATCTCCCTATTTTCCACAAATCTCCATGTCTTTTAAGATAAACGGATCCACCAGGGCTTAGGGGTACCATATATTCATCTGGCGCTTCACAGTTGCTGTTTTGTCCCCAGGTCTTGCTTTTGAGCAGCGTGGTGGAGCGGAGCTGTGGCTCTGGAAAGCCTTGTTGTATTTCAAAGGTAGTTCCACTAAACAAAGCAATTTCAAACCTCTGGCTCCCAATGAATTATTGATTGCTTTCCCTTGAAGCCAGTGCATGGTGCTGGAGAGCAGTGAGCGCAGGCACCTGGATGCTGGATAAGGAGGTCCTTAACAAAAAATGTTGATTCCTGGATTAAAACTTTAGAAGATGGGCATGAAAAGTGGAGGGAAGGTATTTTCTATAGGTATTAAATACTTAAACATCAACTACCGATTCAAATACCAATCCCTAACCTATTAGGGTGAATAAATTGCAGCACTGACTGGGATTATTATGTATTTGCTGGTTATATTTGTGGCAAGTCTTTTCTACCCTGGATATTGGGGTGTCCTGCATCTCCACTGTTTCCCTTCATCTTCTGAGAGATTTATATGTCTGAATATTTAGCAGCCTCTGGTGATTTGGGGACACATTAGTATATTTGCTGTTGTGATATCTGAAGATGACTGCCTTTAATTAAATCGGATTTTTCTGTTGTTCCTCTGAGAATAAAGCATCTGCCTGAAAAGAGCATAGGGCATCAAAAAATCTCCAACTCCAAGTCCTGTTTCAGTAACGGAGATGTTTTCATTATTCAAGCCAGTACAAGGGAAAGCAGGCTGGCCAGAAAGGATGGGGAGTTCATTTCATTGCTCATTTATATCAGTAGTGTTGAAAAACATACCCTGTTAGATCTCAGGAAAAGCAATAAAAAGGAAAAATTTAACATGATTTAAAGCAATATGGGGAGCTTCTTGCTAATCAGTTAGAAAAATGATTTAAGTAGTTTGAAGTGCTGCTGTAAGTATGCCATATTATATCCCTCAGTCTTTTCTTCCTTCAGATGTGGCTTCCCACAGCTCGAGACATTTCTGGTTGCTGTGTGAAAGCAGGAAATGGCTTTTGTCGGGGGAGTGTGAATTTGGCTTCTGCACAAAATGCTCGCAAAATTGCTGAACAAACAAGCAGGAAAAGCAGGAAAAAAAAAATCCTTCTTCCCATATCAGGTGTGGTAGGACGATTACCTATAATACAGTAGTTTAAAAACCAAAAATCAACATTATTTTTAAGCTGATTATGTCCTTTTAATTCTCCTCCACTGCAGTTGTAATCCTGTTCTCTAAATATAACCATCCTGTGAGGAAAAATTGGCCTTTTATAGTAAGTGATTATTGTTTTAAGGAATTCAGAAGTTTCTTTCTGCAATCTGTTCTGGAACACACATTTCCAAACTGGTCTGTGTGGTTTGGATAGCATGCAAGGTATTATTTTCCACTGCCAAAAATCCCACATTATGATCTGAAAAGAGAAGCCATAATATTTTATTTCTATTATGTCACCTAGATTAAAAAAAAAAAAGAAAGAAAAAACAGGTTCTTGTATCTCAGTTCAGACACTAAGTTGGTCCAGGGACTTGATGTTGGAGGTCAAATGTTATCATAGGAGCAGTGAAGTCGCTCAATACCGTTGCATCAGCAGCAGCGTGTAGCTGAGCCATATTTACCCTTTCACACTAAATTTACACTGTTGTAAATCATTAACACTTCAGCTGAACCTGTCTGAGATGTGCTGTGGCAGCAGAGGACGTTGCATCCGTGGGCTCGTGGCATGGAGGAGAAGCGGGGAGGTGCACAGAGCAGGGGAACGTCTCCAGCTGCTTCTGCACGTGATGTAGAATGATTTTCCTCCCTTGTGTCCCTGCATTAAACCTTGTGCCTGTCATGACACATCACTTGTGAGCCAGGAAGTATCACCTTTGATGTCATGGTGATTGTTTTTCTGGGGAGCCATGCTTTCCGTGGGTCTTGTCGGAATATTTATGCTGAAAGAATATTAAAATCCTTCTCTGGAGAGGAGTGCCTGCCCTGCTTTCGGCACTCATCAGTGTCAATATGAGTTCTTGTGTAATTGCATTGTGCTAAAGTAGGTCTTTGTCGTTGCAGTGGAATGGGATTTATTTGATAAAAGCTTTATTCTTAAGTGAGAACTGCAAAGGATTCTTCGCTCCTGCGTGGCAGCTCAGGCCATAAAAATGAACGTGTGACATTTATCTTGTTTTTATGTCGGGCACAATGTCTTTGCTGAGGAAGAAACTGCAGATGATTTTGTGGAATATTATTTTTTCTGCAGAAACCCCCGAATGCAAAACGTAATTCCTGTTTAAAGGTCCCAACTTTGCCTGGGTGTGTTCTTTCACAAATGCTTTTTAAAAGAAAAACAAACCTGCTGTTTGTCCATCCTAGAACAGTGTTTTTAGTAGGGTTTTCATGCATCAGCAAGATATCAGGATAGAGAATGAAGCTAAGTAGGAAATTAACATGATCCCAGTTCAGGGATTTTTTCTATAAAATTATTTTAAATTGCTGTCATTAAAGGAGCTGGAGCTATAACTGTTTTTCATGGAGTCATATCCAGTTTTAAATTAAAAATAAAGGTATAAGATCTATAGGCCAGCAGTGATGAGTGTTTGAAAGTAAGACTAAAATTATTCTCCCATGTCACTGTTTAAACTGAAATAATCCTATGATGAAATTATGGGTCTGTTTTGATGATCAGACTTTGCACGTCAGAAACCCGTAATATACGACACCAATGTTGCAATGCAGGTGAGGAGCACAAGGTGTAATTGCCTTTTCTGGTACTCCCATGATATGTATTCTGTACATATCAGATAGCAAGCAAAAGTATTCCCCCATAAGGCAATGTAGTACAGACTCGACACTAGAAACCTGTGAATTCCCACTGACTTCTGGTGTAGTCTGGGGCATTTGGCATTTCACTGGAGCAGACCTTCAGAGACCAATACACGCTGGTTTTCCTGTGGCTGCCGTGGGGCTACCAAGCACTATTTAATTTCATTTATTTTATTATTTTATTTGCAAGGCTTGTTTCTCATCTTGTGTGTGCAAATTGGTAGTGGTGTTCCAGTGGGACAATGGTATGATGGCAAGGAGTAGGATGTGAGCTGAAGGTGATGTTGCTGATCTGACTGCTTCCCTCTCAGCATCCTCTTCCTGCGACCTGGTTTGCAGTTTGTATCCTCCCAGTATAGGTTTGTTGTGAATTTATTTAATCATAGGAGAGATGAGCTTGTCACTGAATACCCTTACAACAGGGTGAGAGAAGTCCATTAATAGTTAATGGAAATCCATTAATAATTGAAGGTCAGAAATGTGTCCTGAAAGGATCTGTCTTGTAAATGGAGTCTCTTGACATGGAAATGACATGTTTGTACCTCCCCTGGCTCCTGACTCAATGTAAGATCCAGCACTGAGAACATTTCCCATGGGGGAAGAAGCAGCAAGGCAGATGGCTTTTAGTGGTCCCTGAAAAGTCACCCACTCTTCAGCTTTGGTAGGCCAGGCTAAGGTCACTGGTTTTGCTCTGCTTTGGGCAAAATGTTTTCGAGCTTTCTGTGCTGTTGGATTCTTTTGAGAAGTTCTATCATTTTGATGCTGTGTTTTATAAGAGAGAATGGAACTACTGTTTGTGAGGTTTATGCCTATCACTGTTTGTATTTGTGTTGGGTTTTAATACCATGCGTTTAGCAGATCTTTGGATGCTGGGTTTGATAATTTGGGTAGTAAATATGAATGTTTAATACCTGAAATAATGAGAGGAATCTACCATTGTATTCCTGTTTTCTTTATGCTGCTATACACGTTTCATATTAAGAGCTGTAGGGATGTTTCATATTCAAAACATGTAGGTGAACAGTGATGTAGCTAAAAATCATCATGTTAAAAGAAGTTAATTAATGTAGAATGTCTTGTCATTCTGCTCAGAAGTCACCGAGCAGGCAAAATGCTGTACAAAAATGATAGCATACAAAGTTGACACATCTTTGATATTATCCTAACCTAGTGCTGAGATGAAAGAAAATGACCTTTTCTTGTAGTTATGAAATATTCTTGGTCCTTGTGAGTAGACCCTTGGGTCAGCTACTGGCTGCTGGCCTGAACTAGGAGCTTGATCTCCAGGAAAGGAGCTATCATTTGGGCTCTCTTGGTGATTTTGAGTTATGATCCAGGGCTGTATTTGTAAGAGTCAGAAGGAAAAAGGAAGAGAGGGAAGATTGTCTGTATCTCTGTATTAGAGTTGTCTAATTGCAACATGAGTGATGCCACAAGATGAATTAAAAGAGATTGTCAGTTACTGAATTTTATTTAAAGAGAAGGAAAAAAAACTCTAATGAGTACCAAGCAGTCCCCCTCTGGACTCTGCGTATACCCACAGCAAGAAGTTGTTCATGCCATGAAGAGATTCCAGCCTGAGTGGGTGAGACAGACCCTGAAGTGGATGCAGAAGTCAGCTGACTGGGACCATGTATGTGCAGTAGTTGACGGACATAGTTGAGAGCAGAACTGATCTTCATCTGGAGAGATGGATTGCTGAGACATCCTGCCTCCGTGTTCTTTTGTCATTATTTGTGTTTGATTTTTTTAAGTACTATATGGAAAAATCAGTTTAACCATTGAAAATGGCAGTGGGAAATCTGAGAGGGTTTTATTAGATTGTTTATTGGTGAAAGACATTTCACTGAAATTAATGTGCCACTCTGAGTGCCTTGCCTCTCTGGATTTAGAAGTTCTAAAGCTTGAAGTTGCTGAGCGTCTTTTCAGATCAGTCAGCCTGTGTGGCTCTTGCCAGTGCAGTGTATGTGCCTGCTCGGGGAACAAGCAAAACAGATTGACATCAGAAGCACACAGCCAGTCCTGCATCCTTGGTTCTGATCTTATCAGTAAAGCAGACCTCAATTATTCATGCAAGTTTTATGAGGATCATCTCTGAAAATGACTGATGGAAGTGAGACTACAGAGACTATTATTCTTTATTTCCAGCTCATCTCCCAATGGGATTTACAAGAATGAAAACCAAAATTCATCTTCAGTACTAAATTGAACCTTGTGTGAAGCTGGTTGGGTTTGTTTTTTTCAGATTTAGATTCCCCTCACAGCGTATGATAAATTGTTCAGTAAATATTCATGTGAAATACATTCTGTAACTTTATGATATAACAGCTGCAGATGTTTATGAGGGCCAGGTCTGGTGGAATCTCTATGTTGCCTTTAGGTGGTGTTACAGGCAGTGCTTATGCGTGAGCACTGCCGTGTTGCTCACTTGGGTCCTTCCAGCGCATGGCTTTTGGACTCCCTGTTTGTCTCGGAGCCCTGTTAGTATCTCTGGTGCAGAGAAATCCAGTGCAGGAGCCAAGTGTTTCTTGATGTCCTTCTGGTAACAGATGCATGTGCTTTGTGCCCTCTTATTTGTTATATGATTCTTAGAGCCCAGGGAAATAGATCTGCAGAGAACTCTGGTGTGATTTTATGTGGCTTAGTAGTGATGGATGTACTTGGGTGGCCATTTTTCCCCTTGAACTTCAGCTTTAGCCAGTTGTAAAGAACATGTGGATCAAAGATCAGATGGGGAAAAAAAAAAAGACAGAATACCCATTTCCGTTGTCTCCCTCTCAGGGAATACAGCTATATCTCAGGAAAAGACTTAAGAAGTTCTTGCCAGTTAAAATTGATCAGGTGGGAATTGCTCATTGTCTTGAGATAGTCCTCAATTTCTCTGTACATTCCCAGACATCCCACATGCCACAATTCGAGGGCAATCCGTAAGCAACAGCTCTCCAATAACATGAAAAAAGCTCTCCTTGGAGTCCTTGCTTTTGTTTCCTTACCCTCCGAGCAGCCTTGGGTGGTAATGGAGCACAGTTTGGGTTTGTTGTCGTGTGCACGTTGTAAGATTAACTGACATTTTTCCCCCTCTCTGTGTCATATAGCCAAATACACCATGAGAATGAAATTGCCTGGCCTGATGTTGATAAAACAAAGGCACATGGAAACAAAACAATTAGCAGATAGAGCTTTTTGAGTACCAGAGAGAAGGATGAGTTTCTGGAGTGCTAGCTGGGCATCAGTGATATCAGTGACCAGTATAAGGGACCACAATTAATGTGGGACATATTCCGCTAATAAGGCAAACGGAACATAATTTTCCCTAAGTGCAAAGTGAGGAAGAAAAGGTGCAAATTTAAATACAGGTGGACAGAGACCGTTCGCCTTAGCTCTGATGGAGCAGATCGCCCTGAAACTGTTTTTGATGATGTTCCTTGTGATTCCACAACCCCAGCTGGTGGAAAGCAGCTCCTTTGGCTCTATCCCCCCTTTTCCCTACTCCCAGAACAGGCAGCAGTTCTCAGTAGCGCAACTCCAGCTCCTGGCTTCAAAACACCACACACACATTCCTTTCCAGACTGTCCATACGGCACACCAATAGGGCACTGCTCCATAAAGCAGTTAGACATGTTTTCTTGTGTTTTTCGTTGTTTGGTTGTTGGTTTTGGCGGTGGTTGTTGTTGTTTTGTGGGGTTTTTCTTCTTTTTCCTGAAGCAGGCTATATGCTAAATTAAAATTCTGTATAGATTTGACTTTAAGTGAAGTAACTCTGCAAAAGCTTGCGGAGCAACTTCGGCACATGCCGGTTCCAGATTTGCTCCCTTGTGCTCCTCCATAGGAAGTGATGCTGCTGACCTCAGCCAGCCCTTGTGTCAAAGCTCTGCTTTTAAGTTTCATTTATATATCATTCCTGTGAAATAAAACCAGAGTGCACACTTGTATTGGTTATACTTCTGTAGATTAGAGGAGCCTGAGGCAGATGACAGGGTTCCCATGTGGCTGAAGGCCACAAGCTCTTTTGCAAACTACTTTTTAATGAGTCAAGTTTCCAAGTGGTACCTGGGATGACCTCCCATCAGTGGCTGTCGTGCCTGAAACGAGCAAACAGTGAGGAGAGCCAGCTAAACAAAGAAACCTCATTCTTACTTCTGAGTGCTTTCCAGCTACAGTGACAAAAAGGCAATTTTTCATTCTGAAATCAGGGAGGACTTAAAATTCTAAGCATCTGTGGTTTACAAAAGAAAAGAAAAAAAAAAAAGTATTGTAACTTATGAGGCTGGATTTCCGCGGGGCCAAAGGTGAAGAAGAGAAGTCAACCCTAGTGACTCCCTTCAGCATTTCCTCCGGAGATTTATGTAACAGGCTGGGCAAGACCTCAAAGTTTCCAGATGAGAGTGGGAGTGCTCCCGCTCCACAAGCTTCCTGCTCAGTGTTACCAGATCTGTATTCTTCTAGTAAGATTCTTGCATTTCTCTGCTCCCCTGCTTCTCGACCCCATCTGTACATGTCATACTTACTGTTTACTGGCTATCTTTTGGGAAGGGAGATGAAAGAGATGGATTGAAAGAATATTTCTAGTCATTTTGTACTCTCGTTACTGTCAATCATTTCATAGCTTCTACAATCTATACATTTCTGCTGTTACGTACAGAACCCAAAGGCTACAGATGGAAGGATGTGACATGTAGTATAAAGGCAAGCTCCTAATTTCACAAGATGGCTAAATGGGTGCATGAATATATGTTCCTTCCTGTATCTTTTACTTCATCCCTGCCCCCCAGACCAGTCCTGCAGACTCAGACTCTGCACTGGGATGCCCCGTCTCCTCAGCGTGATGAGCTGAGGCCAGGACATGAGGTCTCCATCTCTAAAACCTATGCGTCCTGTCTCATGCTGCATCATCCTTGGCTGGAGCTTCAGGATAATATTCTAAAGGACATAAGGGCTCTTCCTTTCGTGAGAGCCTGCCCACAGCTGGAGCTCTGGTGGCTGCTCCTTGTGCAGCTTTGAATTGGTGCCGATTCTCACGGCGTATCACGATTTGGCAATCTGTTTAACACCACGAACTTTACAGCAGCATTATTTCTTTTTGTTCTGTGTATTCCCTGTATTTCTCAGAGAAAAGACATTGTGAATAGAACTGGCTGAAATATGTAATTTCCTTTTCACAGGAAATCCTGTTGTTCTGGGAAAAATGTTTCTAGCAGTTTGAAAGTAGGACTGTAGTCTTAAAAAAAATATCCTAGGCAAGAGATACCGTCCATATTTTCACTGAGGAAAACTGAACACAGGATCTGATTTTTCCAGGATATGTGTAATGTAGACCTTGGAGTGTAGTCCTGGTATGTGCTTCCAGGCTTTATGTTCTCTCCCAGATCCCAGGCTATGACAAAGAATGTTTTTCTGGTATCGAGCTTTCCTCCATATTTCTTTGTTAAATACCATATTTTGCCAGCATCGCTGCTTCTCCTAACAAACTCAGCAGCATTTGGGTTACAGTTACTACAGTTCTTACTTGAGTTGCATACTGCTGCTGATGGAGGGGTGCAGCTGAAAATTAGGTGTATTGCATCAGAATCTTTTGGGGGATTACTAACTATTTAGCCAAAAAATAAGCCTTGTACTGGAGCTCAGGCACCACAGCTGTCTGTCCGTGGGTTTAGGAGGTTCTCCGGAGTGGAAGCTCATACAGTTGAAAAAAAAAAACCAAACAAAAAACCAGATTTCTCTTTACTGCAAGTTCTTATGCCCACCTCATCCAAGGAAGAGACCAAGAAACAAAGGTAGCTCATTTAAAAGGGAGATAAACATGCAGAGTCTTTTCATCATTTAAATACAGGAAGATAGAGAACTGCTTATGGAGCTGGTTTACCAAATATGTTAAATATTTGGTTACAAATACGAGTAGGACATGAAACTAGAGATTTTTTTTCCCTTGGTTTCAGTTATGTTACATATAGCTATATATTCACTGTATATTTTACATGTGCTATACAGATAGTTCAGAAAAAAGGAGTTTAAACATTATTGTTTCAGTATTACAAAGCAAGACTTTGATTTTGAAATGAAGAGAGTGAAATGTTGACTAAGTACTGCATGATGAAGAAGAATGTGAAAGCCTGAGAGATATGAATTACCTTTCATTTTGTTGGTTTAGATGATAACTTTCTAGGTTTATTGTTATGACACAAGAAACGTTTCTCGACTGGCAAAATATCACACAATGGTTTCTCTTTGATTCCTCAACTTAAAAGTTTCCAGAAGCACCTCTGAGGAAGGAGGAGAACGCGTTACTTTGTTCAGCAGCTTTATTTACAGAAGCTTCTTCTGTTTGCAGCTGTTCTTAAAATGTTTTGAACTTAAAAGATGGTGCATCTTGAAAGGGATATAGTTTAAAATGCTGCAGCCTGCTTCTCCCAATTTCTCTGGTCTGTGGCCTGATGAATGAGCGTGGTTTAAGCAGTGACACAAGGAAGGTATTTTGAGGAGCTGCAGCAACAGATATATTCAAAAGCCAGGCACACTATTTTTGAGCAGTTCCCCAGGCAGTGACATAAGTTTGGGGGGAAAAAAAACCCAACTATCTAAAAATTCCCAAGTAAGGCAAACATCCAAAGCTATTAGCTAGTAGAAATCCTTTTGCTTTGCACAGGAGTTGAGGTGATGAGACAGGGTTTGGCACTGGGCCGTGGCGTATGGCACTGGGAGCTCTCAATGGGATTCCTGCGGAGGCAGCTGAGGAGAGTCAGGTCCACTGTGCTCCTCAAGCTGTCTGGGGGCTTTTCTTCCCCAGCTCACCAAAGGCTTCATGCTGCAATAGATTTAGGGAAATGTAATCAAATGCAAATCCTCTACTTGTACTTCTGACATCGAGCTGCTTAAAATAATCATGAGCTTTGAGAAACGAAGTAGAATCTGGCAGCTCAGAGTTATCTTTTAACTTGGAACAAAATGGAAGGAGCCCTCAATTCAGGACAGCTTGAAGAGTGCTTCTGGGGGATGAAGTGGCTTTTCATGGCAAGTTCTGTCCCAGTTGTGCTGGTGCATAGGATGTGGATGGCCATGGAGAGCAGTGGACAAAACAGCCATGCACAGAATTGCTGGAAATAGGCAAATCAGTCCTGTCCTTTAGAAAACTGTTATATTCAATTCACTTTATTACAGACCAGCAGTAAAAAATCTGCACCTGACCAATGGAAATGCTTATTGAATGTATACTGAACATAAGTTTAGTGCATATTGAAGATACACCTCTGTTACTGTATAGCTTGCTCTCAAAAAAAAGACTTCAAGAAGAAATGTTTAAAAGTTAAAATTTATTCTCAGTTTGGTTGAATAACAAATAAAATCTATAGTTTTCAGATCTAGAAGGACAATTTCATGAGGTTGTACTCCTGTAAGAGCAAATGCTGTTTTCTTTTGTGGTTTAGATCTTTGCTTATTGTTTAGGTGACCCGTCATTTTGTACAGTTGCTGCCTTTCAAGCCTGTGCTTCATTAGAATGGCTCCATTTTGGGTGCTGCTGGTTCCTTGCTGGGCTGACACCAACCCATTGTGGTCCTGATGGGTTCGTGTCTGTGTGAGCACATGGTGCTACAAAAGGTTTATCGATAGTACCAGGACTCGTGCACTTTACAGGTTGTCTTGCCTTGTGTAACAAAGCCATACACTTCTTGTTTGAAAAGGGTTATGGTAAAATTCTGCTAAAAACAGAACGTAGCATTTCTGTGGGAGCAGGATGCCCAGGGATTTGCTGCACCTCTGGTATTTCCATGTCTGCCTGTAGGAGCTCACACAGAACTTTGATGCTATTTTAGATTTATTTTTTTTTTATGAAGATACATAAACTCCTGAGAAGATCCTTTTTATTTATTTTTTTCATTATTTATAGTTGATTTAGGTACTTGTGTGCCCCAGAGACTTTTAGAAACTAACACAGAAAGGTCAGTGGTGGTGTTTGGGTGGCTGAGCCTCCTTCAGATTGGAGAGCAGGCTGTGCAGGATGGATTTCCAAGTGTGTCTTCAGTTTTATAACCCAAAGAAATCTTAATTGACATAAATACTTATATACAGATATTCTGCTCTGGAAACCATACTGCAGTGTAAAATCTCCTTTGGGAAAGGCAGAGGTAGCCAGATAGCTGAGGTCTAAGCCATCAGTTTAGCAAAGCCCTGCATTTCCAAGCATGAGCTGTAAACGTGAATCTTCACTCTACTCACTAGTCTCTCATTTGTTTTTCACCAGGAGCTCTGACTCTGAAGAAGCATTTGAGACCCCGGAGTCCACTACACCGGTAAAGGCACCACCTTCACCTCCACAGCCACCCCCTGAAGCAGCGGCAGCAGCAGTTGTAGCAGACACAGCAGAACAAGAAATAAAACCTCCGCTGCCCTTGGAAGACACAGGTAATGAGCGTGTAATGAGTGGGACAGGTTCCTGAGGAAGGGGAAGCTTCAGGGAGGTGCTGGTGTAAGCACAGGCAAGGAATTGGTGCTAATAAGGTGTCTTCTAGAGGATGAGTTAGTGTATGCTGGGCACTAGCCATGCTGGGCAGAAAAACCCTATTGCCTCCTGGAGTAAAGTATTGGAGAATCTGTCCATAACATTTAACAAATATTATCAAAACCAGGAGCTTTCTAGAAAAACCTTTTTTCTTTTTGAATCAAACATTATTCTGTAGGATTTTTACAGTCAGGTGGGTAGAGAAAGGTGGTATGAGATAGAGGTGCTGGCAGCTGGGTGAATGCTGGTAACTGTGACAATTAACAAAATGTTACTTTCAAATGTATTGTCACCTGAAACAGAAGGTGAAGAAAAAGCCCATTAGAGCAATAGAAATACTGATACTAGCTTTACAGGAGAAACATGGGACTATGTGTGAATGTCCATATAATATACATAAAAATTGGCACATAGTGGGAGAATAACCTGATACGAAGGGAATATTGTCTTGAAAAAAAACAAAAAAAAATCTCTCCCTCCCCCCTGCCCCCAAGTGTTCTTTGTTCTCCCAATTAAGTAATGGCATATGAGCAAGAGAAAGCACTCTATTAGCCCAAAATAGCTTTGTTTGGGCTGTCAGATGACAGCTCAACAGTTTCAGATTGAATCCCTCATTATGCTGTCTTTTTTCCCATCCAAAAGTCAAGTCAGCTTGATCACCTGGCTAAATTGTATGGTGGCAATTGTACTCTTAGCAGACTAAAGCTCTCGAATTTCCTTTGGAAGGATGTATAGCACTGCCAGGCAGTGTTTTAAAGCTTCCATTTCCACTCTCAAAGTGACTGTGATTAGCAATGGGCAAAGCAATGTCCGGGACTGGTGTGTGTATTATAAAGGGTGTCCAGCATTGATTTAAACCTTCAGGAAAATGACAAGTTTTGCAAATGTCTTGAGCCACCTAATGCATTTCTGGGACTTACGCATTAAGTAACACTCCTTAAGATCATGATTTATTATACGAGTCTGTAAGAAGCTAGAAAGATGTTCAATGAACTGATTCCACAAAATAAAAATGAAATACTGAGACATCCCGACACTTTTCTTTTCTGTGTTACAATTCCCTCTTTGTAGCAAACAACATTACTCATTCTCCATCTTCTTTCCATTTTCTAATCTTTCGTAATCTAATGATTACAAAATAAGTGCTGAGAGAACAAAAGAGAGCATATGCTAAACAGGACCGGAGTGTGGTTTTAATTACTGCAGTAGATTATCTTCAAACCCTTGATTATACATGTGCTTCCCTGGCACATGGGATTCTTTACTTCCTACATCCCAGATCTCCTCCTTCTTTCTCTTCACTGTTTCTGAAGAAAAGTGGGAAAATGCATATATGTGGTCACAGCCAGTATGGACTGTATTGAAGGCCATTGGATGGCAGAGATGAAAATGTTTAACTGGCAAATAAGTATTTGTCCATGGGAGGCAAGTTACCACAAACTAACAGGTCTATGTTCAGTGTTCCAAAATTAGGCAAAATGAAGTTAAACAATAGGGTTGTTTATGTGAGGGAAGGAAGATGTGTAATGCAGAAAAAATTAACATGTAGGAGGGCAACCCAAAACATTAATTTGTTTTGGAAATCCTCAGAAGAAAAGAATAATAAGACCATAGCTTAGGTCTTTGCATTCTTCATCAGAAATGTAAAGTTAAACTCTTTATACTTTATAAACCATGTAAGTAACAGTTATCTTGTAGTTACCTCATAGGTTTTGGATGTGGCTGCCCACTAGAAGAACAAGTTCCTTCCTCAGGGGTTGTGGTCAGTTGAATTAGAATTATTATGGTTGGAAAGGACCTCTAGGATCATCAAGTCCAACCTTCATCAGAGCTCCTTGTTGCTACCATACCGCTAAATAAATAGGTTTCAATAAACGAGGAGTAAGGAACAGGGGCCACTGGAGATCTTGGCACATGCACAGGGAGAGGCAGCGATGTCCATCTGGGTTTCTGGTTCACCAGCTGCATGGCTTTGTCTTCTACATGAGATTGGTGACAGAGAGTGTGTTTGGATGGAAGGAGGGAGCATAGTAAGTGCTTAAAGGATTATTTCATCTATATCTGACAATAATTGCTCGTGCAGACGGCTGCAGTGGTGCCACGTGGTATCATTAGCTCAACAGCTGGACCCCACTGCTGGAAAGCCGAGAGGAGAGTTTTTAATTAGGTTGATTTCAATGCTAGCTTAATAAATATGATGAAAATGAAATCTAGCTAGACTCATCCTGGGGTTGTGCCAGCTCCTGGTGGGGTAAAACCTGCCGCATGGCTCCAGTCCATCAGCAGCAGAGCAGAAGAGGGGAGTCAGTCTGCAGGCGAGTCTGGAGGGGAAGGGGAGTAACAGAGCATCTGTGGAAACCACCTCTGAACCCCAGCAAGAGTCACTAATGAGCCCCTTCCATTCCTCTGTAAATACTTTGTTTATTGTGCGCAACATGGCTTAATACCCTTGAGGAAAATGTCTTTGAGGGTGATTTTTTTATTATTATTTTGGTAGTATTTTAAATTATCATTGCCATTTTATCACCTTCTCATAGCAGTGTCCTCTTGTCTCCTGTTCCAGCCATCTGAGCACTAGGAAGTGCCCCAAGCATTTTTATTTCTTCTTGGTTGGTTTTTTTTGGGTTTTTTTTTTATTTTGTTTTGTTTTGTTTTCCAAATACCCCCTGTTTCTGGCCAGGAATTCCTGTCTAGGTAAGAGCATTTCTTCTATCCAGAGCTGCCTTCCCCAGTTAATGAATGAATTACGTACCCAGGGGAGGCATGAGAGCTGGAGTCCCCTCTATGAGTTACAGCTCACCGATCAGGATATGGGAGACCTATATTCAGACTCCTTGTGCCAGGGAAATTGAGGTCAGGCTTTCCAGTAGAGAGATGATGACCCAGACAAAACCAAAACTAATTCTAGGACAGAAAACATTCTTTTTTTTTTTTTTTTTCTTGAAGTCGAAGACAGAAAAATTGGAAATAAACTTTATATCCAAAGTTTTCTCTCAGAATAAATGCCAGAAGCATTTTTACAGTCATTTGTAAGATAGTGTTACTAATTGATCTCATAACTTCAAAAGCTTTTCATAACAAGTAGGAACTTAAAATAAACTGAAATAAAGTTTCTCAGGGTATTTCCCATTCCTATATGCCATGGGTGAAGTGTACTGGTCTCCTGAGTTATTTCATTATAATGGAGTATGTGAGTGCCTGCTGTATGCATTTTCCAAGAGTTTCTCTTTGTTTATTTTTCTCTAGAAAACACAGCTAGAATTTAATTTCTTCTGTATTTGCTTCATTAGAACTGGTTCTGTTTCTAAGCCAGCCAAAATAGTGTTTAATTTTGTTTCCAGCTCAGCAGTGTTAAGCCCTTCTATTTTCAGCCTGTTGGTTTTCCCCTGTTTTAGAGATATATCCACAAAGAAAATTTGCCCATTTTGTGCTATCCTAGCGCACAGTTCAGCTCCCCCCTCTAGGAGAATTTGTTGTAATTTAAAGGGAAAACTATTTAAAAATACCTAGAAGTACTTTGTGCTCTAACTCCTTAATATATTTTCATTATTCATAAAGAAATGGTTCAGATGTAGATTCAGTAAGCTCAGAGCTGGTGCAGATATTTCATTTGCTTCTTCAAAATATTTTTAAAACAAACAAGTTCTTGGAAATGTTTCTTCTTATGAACACATCCCTGAGGAGCACACTACCTGTGTTGTGGTAGGGGATGCCCCAGGGTGCTGCATCCCGTCCCACTGATACCACAGGGCTCAGACTGGGGAATCATAGAATTGATCTGGTTGGAAGAGGCCTTTCAGATCATCAAGTGCAACCATTAAGCCAGCAGGGCCAGGTTACCACTAACCCATGTCCCTCAGCACCACATCTTCACGGCTTTGAAACCCTTCCAGAGAGGGGGACTCCACCGCTGCCCTGGGCCTCCTGAGCCAGCCCCTGACAGCCCTTGCAGGGAAGACATTTTTGCCAATATCCAACCTAAACCTCCCCTGGCACAGTTTGTCCTCTTGCCTTATCGCTTGTTACATGTGAGAAGAGACTGACCCCCACCTGGCTACAATGTGCCTTTTCAGGAAGGCACAGAGCGCTCTGCAGTTGAGGAAGAGATGGGTGATACTGCACCAAAATGAACCAAGTCTGTCCTTGTCTTGGCTACTTCTGTAGCTCCTTGCACAACTACTGCACTGAGTTTCTGCATTTCTTTCCTAAGGCTGTAAAAAGATGATAATCCTGATACCCATCCTGATCGAAACCTACAATATTCAGTATAAAGTAGTGGTAGCAATCTAATTAAATCCTCATCGGTGGACAGTTTGGAGCATGTGATGGGATTTGTTACTGTTCAAATATTTAGGGATCTTTATTTAAAGAAGGCCAAGTTAAGCTAGATCTATCTCTCCCTTGCATTCTTGAGGGACACAGAAGCTTTACAAGCATCTGAAGTGCCATCAAAAACTTGGTGTTTTGTAAAGTACCAAAAAAAAATTTCTGTAGTTGACTAGAAGCATTTATTTATATTTTTTGCTTTCCTTTTTTTGTTGATACTGACAACAGAAGTTTGTTGTGTTTATTAATGCAAACAGTCTTACAATAAATCTTTCTAGCAACTTTTGCTTCTGCTGTAACAGGTGACAGGTGAAAATGCCAAGCATTAAACACATCATGCCGCTCTGTTTTAGAGGGCTCATCTCCTGGATACAAGAAGTCTGGAGTTTTGTGGTGGTATTTTGGGGATTGGGTTTGGTTTTTTTACTGGATCCAGAAAAAAATTCTTTGAAATCAGAGAGAAGGAGCAGAACTTGGACCTTCTTTTTTAATGAAAGAAATGGGAGGGTTCTTTCAGGGATTGTTTCTTTTTCATGCCAACTAAGTTTCCCTGCTGTGGCTCATGTTCTTGGAATGCTTTGTAAAAACTCATACCTAGCTGTGGGCATCTCTTACCAGTACAATTCAAGGGTAACTGTCAGTGCCAGTAAAAGGCATAACCCTTATTTAAAACCTAGTGCTGGACTCTCTCTAGGGCAAGTCCTGCCTTAATTTTCATAGCATGTATCGTAGTGTGTTCCTATGTTCAAATTGCATCCTAATAAGATCCCACAATTAGTAATACTGATTTGCTTAATTCTGTGGTGTAAAAGGACAAATGGGAGTGTTCCCTGGATCCACTCTTAATGGCAGGAAAGTGTGGACTTCAGATCTCCTTGTAGTAATAAAGATTTGCAATAGTGAATACCGGTCATAGCAGCTTCTCTGGCATTTCTGCTGTTACCAGTAAGGAGCCAATTCTGTTGCAGTGTCAGAAGATCTAACAGCAGCATTTTGGTCCTACCGAAAGCCATGTTTTCTGAGACAATTTCACATATTATTTCTTAAAGAAACAATGTAAATCTCCCAGTAATGAGTTGAGTGACACAGTCTGCAGAAATATATACTCTTAAGGAAAGGATTTGATGAGGAGGAAGTTGTGAAAGAAGCAATTAAAGAAGATTAAAGCTTTGCGTGATGTGGAGCACACCAAATTTGAATGCTGTTTTGGTTTGAGCAGCTGGAAAGACTTTTGTGCTCTCTGTGCTGCTCTGATGCATCCCTAACCTCAGCTCTACCACGCCTGTCATTTACAGTCCAAGTCCTTCAGGGCATTGGGTTTCTTCTCTTTTCTATTATTTTGTTTAAATGCCTGTTTGTACCAACTTTGAACAAGGGGCCTCAACCCTGTAGAGGCCTTTGGCGCATGCTGGAATGAAAACAGCGCCTAATTGCAGATGACTTCTTGTTCAGATGCCCCTTTTATTTCATGCTGACCTACATTTGTACTCTGCTGACATGCTGGAGCTACGTGAGTGTTTATTGTAATGTATTCCTGTGAAGTGTCTTCTCTTCCCTTTCCAGTGTAAAATGTGCACATCAGTTTAATGCTGGAGTTTTCGGTCACTCTTTCAGCCCCCTTCGCACAAATCCCATCAGTGTCAGAAAGTGATGTGTGTGTCAAGTGAGCACCAGCTCCTCTTGCAAATCAGGTCTAATTAATGACCTCTCAGCCAGGCTGAAACCAACCCCAACCCAGCGGAGATGAAGGAGAAAAATAAACTGTCCCGAAGTACTGCTATGCTATTAGCGTTCATTTAGCAGAATAACACATTATTGTTTTAATTGATGTAACCTAGTAAACTTCCACAGTCTTTAGAGAGGAACTGTGCAGCTGTCATTTCTTTGACAGTCTCTGGGAATATGTGGTGCCACTCTACTGCTTTGGGAAATGTATCCAGTTTCCTTAAATCTTTTTTGTCATCTACATTCATAAATGATAATCCTTGTAATCTCTAAGCAGACATATAAATTCCTCTTTTTATTCTCTTTTGTTTGTTTGTTTGTTTGTTTTTTTCCTGTTCTTAATCCATTCATAGCTTCTGCCTGAAAGTAATCATTGATTGTATGGCTTTTAGGAACAACATTAATGAATGTAGCAAGGCAAAATGGGGATTGTCTTGCAAAACATGTCAGGGTTGGAATGAAAAATATGTGTAGAAATTTCTCTGAAATCATGTAAGGATGAGCAAAACAATCATTTTTATTGGACTGGTTTTCTTTATAATTGCATATTTTAAGAAAAAATAACAACAAGAAGAATGCTTCAGTAGGAAACACTGGGGTGTTTTGCTCCAGTACATACCAGTGAGAGCTCAGAGCTAACTTACCCCAGCTGGAGAGAGGTTCCTAATGTCTCCAGTACCCTGACTGGGACGGGCACGCGTAGGTGGAGGTGTCTGTGTTACATTCAGATAAGGAGCAGTACCATGACAGCAGGAACAAACCATATTTTTTGTAAAACATTTTAGTAATGAACTTTCATGAGCTGGAAGGCAGAAAGGACTATCACCTTAATCCTCTCCTACTTAGGTATTTTCTCTCTTTTTGACATGCTTTGTATATTTTTCTATGTTGTCCAATAGAGTTGTTCTATCCCAAGTCAGGAGACTTCTAGAAATCTTTTTAGGATTCCATTCAATAAATTACAATGAAAAACTTACTGGTCTTACTTACAGTTTTAGCCCATGATTTTCTCTAAAAAATTTTCTTTTCATTGATGAGTTAGAACTACACTTTGAGAATCTGTTTTAAGTAATTTGTAGGGAGCTTCTAGCAGCTTTTTTTTAAGGAAGATTTGCAACTGAGAATATTTGCACAGTACTCTGACTACTTTTCTTACCTTCATAATTTATTTCATATGAGATTCTCGGTGATTCTTTTCTCATTATAAACTTGGAATTACAAGGTCAAAGTGGAGTGTGTTGACTGCTTGGGGCAAAGAGAGGAGCAGCGTTGATGGATTGTGGAGAGGAAGCCACGTTCCTCTGGGAAATTGGTAAAAATAGCACATGGGAAACAAAACTTCAGATCAACATGTAAATGTTGAAGCACCAGTCAATTTACAGGGAATTTACTGCATAAAAGCACTGACACAATTCTGTGAACTCATTTTATAATAGTAGAAAATGTGAGTGATCAAGGGCTTGATGTTCAGATTTTCTGGTATTTGGGATATTTAGCATGTTATAGCAATACCCATCTCTATAACTAAGTGATAATTAGTTTAGAAGAGATGCTCTAGAGGCTGTTGCAAATGCATGTTTTGTGTTTCCGTGAAACTTGCCTTGAATCTTTTCCTAGGGAGAACAGAACTAATTTTTTTCCCCTGATTTAGTCATACATTGGAAATGTCACTTTGGTTTGTACATCTTTTCATCATTACTTAGTCCATTTGTATGATATTGACCCTTTATTCTTTTGCTTGTAGTAACATTAGATTATAGTAAAATTTATTAAGCTCTAGCTTTAAAAATTTATTTAAAATTCACTCGGTTTTCTGTCTGTTCCCACAGGATTATGCCCAGAAGCTGTGCCTGTAACTGATGTGTCACACAGTGAATCAGCTGAAGAAAGCCCTTTCCGTCCCCCTTCCCATTCTTTCTCCACCGTCTTCGATGAGGACAAGCCAATAGCCAGCAGTGGAACTTACAACTTGGACTTTGATAACATTGAGTTGGTTGATTCTCTCCATGCCTTAGGACCAAGCTCTCCAGAATCAAAGAATCGTGACCCCAAAGCAAATGTTCGAAGAAAATCTACTGATTCAGTCCCAGTTTCCAAATCTACGTTGTCTCGATCTCTTAGCTTGCAAGCTAGTGATTTTGATGGAGCATCTTACCTTGGCAACAGTGAGACATTAGCGCCGGCAGCAGATGTGTACGGTACTGGTTCAAGTAGTGCTTCCAGTACCCTTAAAAGAACAAAGAAATCCAGGCCAGCTTCCTTGAAAAAGAAGCAGTCAGCAAAAAAATCTCTGGATGCTCCACCAGTGAAGGAAACGCCACAAGAACCTTCTGACCTTGGCCAAGCAGCTTGTGGCCCAGGTGAGGATAAAACAGTATCTGAAGCGAAGCCTGACTCAGTAAAGCCTGAATGTACTGAACCTTCTAAAATCTCTGCTGAGAAACAGGACACCCCACCTGTGCCTGAAGGATCCTACCCTTTGGATCCAGACAGTTTTGAAGGGATTAGCGCATTCAGCACCGGAGGCAGCAAAGTGCAAAACTCTCCCCCTGCCAATAAGAAAACACTACCTCTTACAACGGCACCAGAGGCTGTGGAGGTGACTCCGCCTGACACTGGAGGACAAGAAGACCCTCCAGTCAAAGGCATTGCGGTGAGGCTGGAGTTTGATTATTCTGAAGAAAAAGGGGTGAGTGAGGACCAGCAGGAGAGTACTCCTCCCAAAAAAGCAGGTAAAAAGCCTGGTGCTAAAATGCCACTAAGGAGGCCAAAGACTAAAAAGTCAGTGGAAAAGCTCGACAATGCTCCAACCACACCAACCAAGTCACCCACTGATCCAAATGAAATCCCCATCACAAAAGGCTCCTACACTTTTGATATTGACAAGTGGGATGATCCCAATTTTAACCCATTCTCATCTAGTACAAAAATGCAAGAGTCGCCCAAACTGCCTCAACAAACGTACAGTTTTGAGCCAGACATGTGCGAGGACTCTGTTGACCCTTTCAAGTCTTCTTCTAAGATAGCCAGCTCACCCTCTAAATCTCCAGCTTCCTTTGAGATACCAGCCAGTGCCAATGAAACAAATGGAACCGAAGGAGACAACCTGAATAAACCTGCAAAAAAGAAGAAGACGCCACTAAAAACGTAAGTTCAAGGGCACACATTCCTACCCCTTAGCACAGTTACACCTGGGTCATATTTGAGTAGAGAAAGGAAGATGACTTTGAGTGTTGGTAGCCTCACAACTGGACTCATGCTGGGGCTCTGCACGTGCTCCCTCAACCTGTTTCCTCAATAGCTTGATGTCCCCAGAGTGAAGGGGAGAATCAGGTCTAC
The DNA here is from genome assembly GCA_033439905.1 of Ceryle rudis. Taxonomy (NCBI): domain Eukaryota; kingdom Metazoa; phylum Chordata; class Aves; order Coraciiformes; family Cerylidae; genus Ceryle; species Ceryle rudis. The sequence goes on from JAAGNO010024312.1 coordinate 27,927, forward strand.
ATCAATCCAGATTGGGTGACTAGTCTGGCAACTGGAATTTGGAAGTCTTGGGGCTCAGTGTAGCTTTGTATCCGATTGAGCCCAGATTTTATCAATTTTGTGTGAAATTTTCTGTGACATCATCTTAGGAATTTGATACTGTTTAAGATGATCAAAGTATTTGCACCAGTAAAGACTCTGAATCATAGTTTCTGAGAGTGGGATGTGAAATAGTAAGACAATGACAAATCTTCTATCGCGCTCAGCAGGAAGATGGTTTTATCCAGTGACTTGTGGTATTTAAAAGAAAACAACCTGAAACAGAAAAATGCTATGTTGAAAAATATAGTTTTAAATACAAGACTTAAAAATGTGAAAAAAATTCCTTTCTCTGGAAGAGTTTACAATTCTGCAGAAGGGTTTACATCTCCTAGACTTCAGGGAAGTATCATAGAATCATAGAATTGTAGGGTTGGAAGGGATCTTAAAGGTCATCTCGTTCCAACCCCCCTGCCATGGGCAGGGACACCTCCCACTAGATCAGGTTGTTCAGAGCCCCATCCAGCTTGGCCTTAAAAACTTCCAGGGATGGGGCTTCCACCACCTCTCTGGGCAACCTGTTCCACTGTCTCACCAACCTCATGGTGAAGAACTTCTTCCTACTGTCTAATCTGAATCTGCCCACCTCTAGTTTTGATCCATTGATCATCCATTGGATCATCCATTTGATCCAAATATCCAGCTTTTAGATACAGTTGACAGATTGAAGGATACATTCTCTAGCTTGTTGGATGCAGATATTTGGTTAAAACCCTCAGTGGTGAGTTGCATTGATTCCATGGTTAACTTGCTGGTGTGCACATCACCTTATCTGTGTAGACCTGATTATTTAGAGTTGGTAGTCAGTTAGTTTATATCCCATTCCTCTGAAATCAGTATCTTCCGTGTATCTACAAAAAGATTCTTAGTGCATGTGACTTTATGGCTTCAGTATTTCAGCTAGCTAACAAAAACGTGACTAAAAATGTTTACAAGCCTGGCAATTTGAAGCTAACGTGCTTAATGTAAAAGAGTACAAAAGATGACCCCCCTTGCTAAGTGAGATGGAAATTATTCTGTTTCGTTCTGAGCAGCCTGCTGCTCTCTTGGTCTCTAATTGACGTCTCTTGCCAGATTTAAGGAAGCTTGTGCCATTTTTTTTAATTTTTAGGGGCATTTCTGACTTATGGAAGGTATAGACCACTGTATAGTTGAGTTGTTATGAGGGAGGAGCCTGGGTTTTTTTTTGCGATGTTGCTTCTTTTTGAGGTATGCCTGAAATTCTGCAGAAATTAAGGTGGTATTTAAAATGCCTGCTAAACTGACACATTTTCCAAGCTGCAGTCTGAGCCAGTTTGGTCCAAACTTAAAAGTCTAACTGCAAGAGAGGAACAATTTGAATCTTACTGGGGAATTGCAGAGGGAGAGAGGGGAATTTTAATATCACCAGATCCTTAAGTCTGATATTTGCAGCCAACCAGAGTTGTCTTGGGCCCTCCAGTAGCTGCAGTGAAGTTGACAGACCCCCCCCCTTTCTAACAAAGAGGAGAATCTGCCCATTAACACTCATGGCAGCCCACAGTCTTAGTACTTTCTAGAAGAAAATTAGCCTAAGGCTTGTTGGGGGATGCCAGGGGAAGCAGTGGCTTTGTTTGTCTGTCTCTTCTCCATGAAGAGGTTCCTCAGCCTGACTTCTCCATGGGGTCCAGCGCAGGAGAACCCTTGGCTGGACAGGGAGATGGGGTGTAGGACTGACTTTGACAAAGCTCCCATGATGGGGCAGATGAGAGAAGCCAGTGCAAAATGCTTCAAGTCTAAGGGGCAAAAAGAAGGGTGTTTGAACTAGGAGATGATATTGTAATATACCAGGACTTCTAAAACCCAATTAACGGACGAAGTTGCAAAGCCAGGAGTTTTTATTAGCTCTGTCGAAGGGTGCAGAAACAAAACTCTATGGACCAGTTTGAAAACGCGTTCCTTTTGGGAAGAGAGCGACTTCTAGACTAGACCTATGGGAGGTGAAGAAACCAGGCATGAGTTTCAGCCATCGCTAAGCTTGTAGAACTTTGACTCTGTGCCATATTCTAAGTGTTACCTGTGTTAAATCAATAAAAATAATCAGGGTTTATCCTTGAACGAAACCTGCAGCAGTGTAAGTGTTGACCTCCCAGTGAAAAGGTGAGATTTTTAGAAGAGATGTCAGCTTGATACAAATTACTGTCTGGTCACATACCTAAGTGCTGAGCTGGTTTGAGATAGATCGTATTGCTCAGATGGTACTGAGCAAAGAGCAGCTGATGCCTTCAGAGTGCCTGCTTATAGCGATGAGTAAAAATAGGTGGCTTGTACAGACATGGCTCTCGGAGGCTGTTGGGTGGTTGGAGGCTGTGTTTAGAAACAGCAGCTTTCCAGAGCATTGCACAAGAGAAGAGTCGCGCAGAAGCTGCCAAGCTTATAAGTAGATGTAAACTTTTCTTAGCCTTGTTTGGTGAGGTTTGCTTCTGGTTATGGAGCAGTCAGTTTGTTCTGATAGGAGATGAAGTTAGATTTCAGTGACAGCCAAAATAGACAAGATGTAAAGAAATGTCATTTTCTTTCTTGATGGAGGTAAATGACTTGAAATGCTCAAGTGGCTTTTTCTGTACCGTCATAACAAATCAGCAGACACGAAAAGACCTTGTGTAACCGTGCACTTTCCTTAAGCTCAGCTGCCATTCAAGAACAGTTTTACATCCCATATAACAACAAACACTGTGTTTTGAAAAGGAAGCAGGTGGCTACCAGCAGGAAAGGCAAGGACGGTCAGTATGGTGAAAGGAACTGAACTTGGAGGCGTCAGCTTTGAATAATGCTCTCTGGGAGATGAAAGTGTGTCAAAAGTATAGCATTGAATTTGAAAGCTTTGAAGGGCTTGATGAATATTTTTTTTTCTCGCCATGTATGTCACAATACAAAGTAGAGGTTAAGATTCTACAGGTAGAAAATATGCATGGTCAGATTGCCTTAACACATTAACAGATTATTTGTAGGTTTATCTTTTTTGTCAGTTCCTTCTGTCTGTCTCTCTTTTCTTTGTCTTATTTGTCTTAGGATGGTAGAAGATGTGATGTCTGTATGTTCTCTGTTGTAAGTAATTCTAAGCTAACATTTCAAGTTTCTTCTTTGATTTATGGGCTTTTTAATTTTACTTATTTATTTTACAGCATGATCAGTTATTATTCAGCATGAAGCTTTTATGTTAACTATTTCACTTCGCTGGCATGTATGAAAGCTATTTTAAGTAAGATGCCTTGCTGTGAATGAGTTTGAGGAATCTATTGCCTCGTTATCTGTTTGCCTATCAAAAGAAGATTATCTTCTAAAAACTATATAGATTTTGTATCCTTGAACTAAAATAGGAAAGTGGTTTTTCTACCATTGTACAATTAGCCTGTCCCAAATATTGCATAAAGTGTTTCTTCTTATAAGTTATCCTTATATTAGTTACCCTAATTACTTCTAGCATCATAACTAGATAAATAGTAGCATCGAACACACCAGTATTCAGCTGTCCAATTTATTTTCCCCTCTAGAAGTGGTATTGATTTACCCTCTACTGACTGAAACCCACCATTGTAATTTCTGGTGCTGATCTTAGCTTATCCTGATCGGGGATAAGCTGGTGGGCAGTGATTTTTGCCACTGCATCTCACATCAAGTCTTTATCAGTGAGTTTCCTGTGATGTTTTCCTCAGTCTTCTAGTTAGTAACATAAATGTGTTTGAATGACTGGCAACATGCATCAAGAGAACAGGAAGATAATTGGTTAGAAAACATGTTTATTCACAACTGCTTAAAAATAAAGGCAACATTCATAATTATACCCAAGACACAGTAGATGTTCTTCATTTCTTTTGCCTGATTGAAACCTGTTGGTTTTTGAAGGGCTACAGTGTCCGTGCTCCCAGTCTGCAGTGTGTCACGGGAACTGGAAGTAGAATTGCCATATTTCTTGTTGTATTTAAAGAGGGTCCTTTGTGCACGTTTGTAACGATACAGCTTTGTTTTAACATCTCGGGAACAGCATCTGTCTCAGCTGTTTTCATGTAGTTTATTCAAAGCATACCGGTGTTTTTCTTGGTGGTTTATGAAGCTTAATGATTGGAGCTTACTGCCCAATTTTCTTACGGTTTTAAATCTCAGGTAAAAATGTGGTTTAGACCTAATTTTCAGATGGGAAACTGAAGCAGACAGGAGCTAAATAATTTACTTAAGGCCATTTGAGGATGTCTGTCGCAGAGCAGGGATTTGAATTGCAATCAAGCAGCAACTCTGTGCTGTAAATGTATTGGCAGTTAGCATGAAAAATATGGCAATCCTGCTTTTCTCTGCTTTTGGGGAATTGAAGCCTGTTCCCAGTGCATGACAAGAATAACTACCTATGGCATGTTCCTCTGTGGTGCTGCTGCCTAACGGATGGGATTTTAATGCAGAAGGGCTCTGGAGAGGTTGCATTGTCTGTGTCTGTCTCTTGCTAAGTGTGAAATGACCTGATTCTTGCTGGTATTACCCTATTAACTGTTTTAACTTTGTTTTCAGTGATACATTTAGGGTGAAAAAATCACCAAAAAGATCCCCACTGTCTGATCCTCCTTCTCAGGTAAAGCACTGCCTTATTTTGATGCTTGTCATTCGTGTTCTCGCAGGGGCAAAAAAGGGAATTTTGATTTATTTCATTGTGGAATTGTACATTTAATAACAGAAGAGTATTTTGTAAATAATACAAGCGCATCAGTGTATAGCACATTGGGTGATAATTGTAAGGTATTAACCTTTTGGTCTCTAGAAGCGTGTATACAACATACATCAGATCCAGTGTTTGCTCTGGGATTTCCAGTTAGACTATTAGTAAATGTACTTTGGAAAGTCCTGTGTTACAGTGGAGCAATGATATGAATAAATATCTTCAATCAGTTTTCTGAAAAACCAGAGGTAACTACCCACCCTGGAGTTTTTAGGCTAGAAAGTAAGAAACTAAATGCATCAAATTGGTGGGCTGGAAGGAAAATAGAAATAAAACAAGTGGGCTGATCTACCAGGAACATGTGCTTGGATGGTTTTATTCCTTCTTGTAAACTGCCAGCAGGTGGTTTTCTTGGAAGAGAGGTTAACAAAAGCTGCTCTGCCTACAAAGGCCTAACTGCTTTGATGTGGCACAGCTCTTTCCATGCTGCTCTTCATCTTCCTGTTACCATCCCACCCTTTTATTTGTGCCGCTTGACGGCGTGGAAGTGAAGAAAGGGTTCGTGACCTCGCCGACCTCCGAAGGTTTGCTCCTATGAGGGAAGCCTAAAAAGTCGGTTTTGGTAGTCAAAGACTTTGGTCATGAGTGATGTGTGCCACTTATGTCAAGTGCCTCACAGATTTAAATGGCTTCTTTCTTCCTCGTTATCAAGGCAGCTTTGCAATGCGACTGTTTATCATCAAAGAGCTGAGTTACACTGGGAAAATGTGCTGCTAGTAGAGTTCTAAATTAAATATTGTATTATTTTGTATTAATTATTTATACAGAGCTGCAGCAGGGTACGGAATTAAAAAGATTACTATGGTCATGCAAAGGAATTTGGAGAGTTAATTATTCCATGTGTTAGTGAAAGATAATGGAATTAATTGGCACTTGTTTTCTGCAGGATCCCACTCCACTGCCTACTCCAGAAACACCTCCTGTCATATCCACGGTGGTCCATGCGACAGATGAGGAGAAATTGGCATCTTCAGTGACCAGTCAGAAATGGACGTGCATGACTGTGGACCTGAACACAGATAAGCAGGATTACCCACAACCGTCTGATCTGTCTACATTTGTCAATGAGACTAAGTTCAGCTCTCCTACAGAGGGTATGCTTTATAAAGGGCATTGCAGTTATTGAGAGAGGGGTTTGGTTTGTTCCTGTGTTATACAGGTTCTCTGAAAAATGATGCTTTTTGGACCATTCTGGGGAACCTGGCAATTCTGGGGAGCTGAATAGAAGACCCCAATAATACAACCTTGAATTTTCAAGAAAGAGCAGAGAGGAAGCTTGAAGGAAGAGGAGGGGAGACTTCAGAGAAAGGCTTTTGCTTCCTTTGTATGGTTAATTGTAGACATGCTCTGTTCTTGCTCATGTTGTGTGCGTGCTGCCTGTTCTCCCCGTGCCTCCATGGGAGACTGGGTTCTGACACTGCGCTCGGTTAGTGCTCTTGGATCCAGAGTCACTAAAGCTATGGATTTTTCCTGAGCCCGTTCCTCTAACCTTAATGGGAGAAGGTCCTGGGTTAAAATTTTGCTCCAAGTTGGCATATTGCATTAAGACCCTTAACATGCTGTCTCTCCTCCAGATTCCTAAGATCCAGGTATCTTTATTCATGGAAACACCACGGGGGCAGGAGGGATATCCTGGACAAGATAGTTATCGTTCACATGCCAGATAAAACATCCATCTAGATCAGCTTATTAAGATCTTTCCTGTCGTACCTTCCTGTAAGCAGTTGTGAGCTAAAGCTGGAAGGTTCTACTACAAGAACTGTCATTCCAGGTCTGCGAAGTGTGGTAGAGACAGAATTTAGACAATTGGTGTGTGGCCTTCTTTGGGGTTACCAGAAGGAATACTGCTTTGCAACATCTGCTCCAAGGGCAGATTTTTGACTCTGTGAGTGGGAAGAATGTATGAGTTCAAGTTGGCTTGAACTTTTCTTCTTGATCAGAATTTTATTTCTTTTTTCCTTAACGTTTCAACCTGTGTCCCAGTCTACCATTAAAGCTACTTTATGACATTTTAGAGGAGGTCTGAGGAATTTTTGCCTAATTAAGAACTGCTAAGCTTTTAAGCCAAATGTGTTCGATGTTAAAAGCAGAAATAATCACAGTGGGTTTAATGGGACTGCACGTGTTTGTGTGGCCTGGGCTTTTGGGGAATCTGTTGAGTCTTCTGTACAAAGAACCGTTTCAGTCTGGATAAATCCATTTGGCTTTATGGTCAAATTATATATTGTAGACATTGGTGTCACTTCATTTTTATCAAGAAAAATAAAGAAATAGGTCTTGGAAAACTAGCCCCCCAGATCCGGAAAAAGGGAAATTATATGGAAAGAAACAGAACAAAAGAGTAGCGAGAGATACTCTCAGGCAGTCATTTTAGCTATCAAAAGTGTGTAGAAGAAAGTGAGTAAAGCTTCTAATTAAATGCTAATTGTCTTGTCTCGTGTGCTGCATGGTATAGTTGGAGTTTCAGATTACATGCTAATTATAATCAACAAAGCTTCCGCTTTTCTGATCTCTAAAAAATAATATTATTTATTTTTTTTTAATCCTTGACAGTCTTGTTCCTGTGGCATTGAGAAATTTTTGAGTAATTCCAGGGCTGTTTCTCAGTGCAAATATTTTTACCCCTCCCAGATACCAGTGTGAGTGTTATCCTGTAACCTAACACAGCTTTTGTACAGGTACAGCCCAACTACCGAGTCAGCCAATACTCCCAGCTCTCGTCTGTTGCATGTGCTGCTTACAACTGCTGCCATTTTCATGTTGCACAGACCAGAAATAAGCAGTAATTATTAGCAGAAAATTCTGATGTAATCTTCCAGCTATTTGTAGGAGGAGTTGGAGGACATCACTTAGTAAGTCTGTTGTACGTATTTATAAAAGATAAGTATCTTACTTCATGGGGTATCCTGGGAATTTGTGATTTTGAATATAGAGAGATAACTGGAGCCTAAGATTTTGGAGAGGAGATGATGTCTTAGAGGAACTTCCTAGGAAAGGAGATAGAGTTTCACGATGCTGGAAACTTCTGAGAGCAGGGAGACGAAGCAAACTGTGTTTAGCGAGCTGAGCTTTTCCTTTTGTTTCTAGGTGAAGTATTTCCATCTGTGCCCTGCCTTTTTAAAATCAGTAAAGTTAAATACTTGTTGTCCCCAAAGTCAGTTTGGATTGCAGTTGCAAAGCCGCTACCAGCCCTGCAGACAGATGGAAGATCTCTGCTGTCTGTGCCAGCAGAGGACAGTGCCGGAACATTTACTGCCCATGAGCACAGAGGTTGCTCTCTGGAATCATAAAGCTGCCCCATGAGTGCTCATGATGCGCCTCATTGGGCAATGTGTAGATAAATGAAATACAGAGAGGCAGTTGCTAAGCACTGGATGCTGTTATCTGGTATCTGATGCTTTCTTCTGCAATTCTGCATCTGGTAGGTGGCTTGAATCTCATTGTTCCAGTTTTGGTTTTGCTTTCCCTAGGAAGAAGCTTGTCTCTGATTCCAGGAGGTTGTCCATCTTGCCTGGCGCCCCGTTACCGTTAAAAATGTACAGTGCTAGGAATGTAACTGTGAGGAACCTGCTGTTAGAGCATGCTCTTCTCTTAGACATTTCACTCTTTGTATCTCCCACATGTCAGGTACTTAGAGTTTGTGGCTGTTCCTCTTCAGTGGTTGGTTGACAAAAAACATAGACTTGTGGAATTACACAAGGACTCTACGATGCTTTTTATTTTATAAGAATTTTATAAGAATTTTGAGCAATTTAAACTCACATTGCACCCTTTGAAACTCTTTTTTTTTTAACAAGAGATTAAGAATTTAAAGAGATTATCTTTAGGGTTGGCTTGGTTTTAGAGAACAAGTGTTCTGATGATGGTTACTGTCTTCCAGATACAAGCCCTACTTTTCCAAAGCTGCCCAAATCTGGAATCATTTTAGCGTGTACTTTTATCATCATGTAAATGTTAATGTGCTGCTCATTAGAACTTATCTATAATGGAAATGAAATTATATAAGTGGGTTATTGAATTAACTCATGGGACTAGAGTAAAATACAGCATTAGGACAAATTAATTATGTTTCTAATTTTTATATTAAGGTGTTATTGAACAAAGTCTGTGCTTTTATTTGGGTGCAGGAATGTGTGGTCTCTCTTCCATTTTGCTGTGGTTTATCTGTCAACCCCTGTATCAGCTACTGGGAGACCGTGGGTTGAAAAGATGTGCTGGTTATTTGCTCCACCATAATTAGGAGATTAGAAGTAGAGAAGAAGTAAAGATTTGCATTTTTATTAGGGTTTAGATGTAGGGTTCTCTATAAATCTTCCTACTTTAGGCTTTTCCTCTGGAACTAAAATGGGAAGACAGCCCAGTAAGCTGGGCTGTTGCCTCACCCCTTTTTCAATGAGCGTACAGTTATTTTTTGTATCTTTTTATCTGAAGTGATACCAGAGTAGTCCTCCTTAATGAAGAATTGTGTAATAAACATTAAGAAATAGAAATTACTTCATTTCTCAATGTCTTTTTGCATTCATTAAAGGAGACCGGTATCAGCATTACCAATATTGAAAAATGTGTTTTCTGTGATAATATGACAGAGGAAAGTTATCTGTGCTCTGAAAGCTCTGAAACTTTCTTCGTATTCTGATCCCTGCAGCAGAATCTTCAGCAAATGGATAACGCTGAAAATTCTCAGGCAAATTAATTTGCCTGAAATGTGTCATAGGTTCATGGTTGAAAATTAGTGAAAATCAGTGCACCTTCTGCTTTCCCTTTGTATATTCTATTTTTAATACCTCATAGAAAAGTGTTGAGCTGAATGGGAGCGGCCCTGATCTTAAAAAGTGAGATCTCATTTACTCCTGCAAAAATATTTTCATGGCATGTATTTAATGTCTCTGTTTTGTTTCTGTTGCAGAATTGGAATATGGCAACTCATACGAAATAGAATATATGGAGAAAATAGGCTCCTCTGTGCCTGTAAGTTCTCGCTCCCATTTCCATTCATTTGCATTCCCTCATCATAATAAACTACCCTGATAATGCCATCAGCCTCACTACCCTTTAAATTAATTATAATGTGCCTGCAGCAGATTTGCAAAACCAGTTCCTTTAAATTGGCATAACTGGGGTAAATTGCATATGCTTTGTCGTCCTAAATCCTGCTGAGCTTGTTCCATTTTATTATTTTATTTTAAAGCTAGCAACATAGTAGCTCTTTCTGGAGATTAAAAGCAAATCAGTATTTCCAGCAGTGTGGAGTACCGAGCTATCTACACCACATCGTGAACTGTTTTAAGAAACTGAAGCGTGAAACTTTTCAGAAGATGGAGGGATCAGGAGAGAATTCAAAATGAATGTGAAATACAGAATGCAATACTATATGTTATCAGTTGCTTTGCCTTACTTCTGTTTAATTCATGGATTTGATAGCTTGATCAGATCCAGTGTGGGTTTATCCACAGGGGAAGTTAGAAAAATCAAGCATGTGTGTTAGGTGCTTGTACTGATGAGAAGTTTCAGTGAATATTTTAGTAACACTGGCAGTCAAGGGATAAGGGCCAGAGATCTGATTAACCCCAAACTGGGAGAAGAGGAGCCATTGTGAAGAGTGGACCATTTAGGTTTTGTTCTTTAATGGCTTCTTCCTTAAAGGGATCGTCTCAGTATCAGTCAGTGTGGCCTGTATTACAGTCCTGTAATGTTACTTGCCTGTCAAGTCATTTGGTCACTTACAGCTGCAGTGACCTGAATTACCTTTAATGGCAAACAGTTGAATCGCTTAATGAGTCTTTCTTTTCCCCTCGACAGCAGGATGATAGCACCCCGAAGAAGCAATCTTTATACCTAGTGTTTGATGCACAGCAGGAGAGCCCAGTCAAATCACCTCCCATCAGACTGTCTGATTCCACCACGCCATGCTCAGGGTATGTTGCTGCAAGCCAGTTCAGCAGTGGAGAAAGGGTGTCAGGGAAATGGGTTTCCATCATACACAGGCAACTCTTCCTCTCTCTGCCTCTGTGTTGCCGACTTGTTTGTTTAAAAATAGATTCCCATCCGTGTACGCATACGACGGAGAATAGAGGGCAACAAAGACATGTATTTCTCCTTCACTCTTACTAAATAGAGTCACAGTGGCCACTGTTTCTCCGGACAATGAATTCCTACTTAACAGGGCTTTTTCTCAGCCGCCGAGGTCATTATCATGTCGATCTAGAAATCTCCCAATTGAAGCTTTTCACTTGGCTTTTCCTAGATATGTTTGCTGAACAAGGCGTCTTAGTTCATAAGAACAGGATGTGGGGGTTGTATTTACTTCCAAAAATTTTGCTTGTTAAGGACATCTGTTCTTGTTAGGAAAAGCTGGTTGTTAGGAGAGATGTAGGTCACAATGAGAAAGGGGTAAAAAGGCGAGTGAGAAATATTTAAGGAATGTGTATAACATTTCTGGTGGAACTGGCTTCATTTAGATGACTCTGTTGCATTGCTTTGAAAGGATATCACAAAGTGTTATGAGATACAATGATATCAAGTTGAGTAGAGACGATGTATGTGTACGTATATATATACACACATGAACATAATGAAGATGACTTGCTTAGTTGTTACCAGAAGCAGAACTATAAGAGCCTTGTGCTCCACCCTGAAAGCACTCGAACAATCTTTTTCCAGGTCAAGCTTTGAAGACCCTGAATCCCAGCAATCCTCTGGAATGAAAATCCAACATCCAGCTTCCCGAGTCCTAGCTGCCAGCCAAGAGGCACACTTACAGTCACCTGACAAGCCAAAGCAGAAAGACCTAGAGCCCATGACCCTCGGAACAACTCCAGAGACTATTGAAATAGTAAGTAGTTTATGATAAGAGTTTGGGAATCATTTTCCTGCAAAAATGTCTCATGTCATATAGGTAGAAAAGTAGAGTGAAATTCAACCCTGATACTTGGTATACTTGATACCAAAAACTTTGGTAGCAGCATGTGGTAGGACCCAGATGAGGGAGGTAGATTGGTGGAACTGATGGCAGTAAGAAGAATTTTCTGAATACTTACCCTAACTTAACACATTCTTGTGATAACTTATTCCAAGTTGACACTTTGAAGTCCCTTTTTTTTTTTTTTCCCCTCACATGGGCCTTTTTACACTATACTTTCACCTGATATTTGAAGAAATATTTTATCTATAAAATCAGGGGTTTGGTATAAACATAAAGACATGATTTGTTCCGTTGCAGGTACTATGTAATTTCAAAAGTTTGTTGGTAAAGAACAGGTGCCCTTTCACTTTTTCATATAAACTATTAACTCTGTTGTTGTCATCTGATACTGATAATAAAAAATTCACTTTTTTGATCTTTAGAACTCATTCCAGCTTCCAGTTAAATCACTTTTTTTCAGTTTATTTCTCTCTGTTGGATTGGAATTAGTGGTGAGCCCTTCCTTGCTTCCAGGCTGTGCTTTCCACAGACTTTAGAGCATTGGTTCTTAAACTTTCAAAGATTCCCTCAAGGCCTTCACTTTTCCAGACAAACTTGTTTCACAGATGCCTACAGCACCAGGCATGCTAAGCTATATGACTATATATTTACTGAGGAGTTAAAACAAGAATCAGCTCACTTTAATACTATGCTTAACTTATAATAACAATGAGGTTGATACCACCTCACAAAGCATTTTTTTTTATGATGATGAATACTTTTTTTCCACTTCAGGGACTCCTGGGTACTCAAATGCCAGTGGTCTTGGTTTTGTCGTTCTAATTCTCTCATATTGTGTATTTATTGTGATCACGTTATAATTGTGAACATAGTTTATCCCCAGTAAGCAGCAAAAGACTTTGTAAAGCCTGTATAAAGAGTCTTGCTGAGGTTCCCCTCAGTTTTGGTGGTTTTTAAAGCTTTTGGACTGCCTTAGAGATACCTGAATAGAATATCAGCTATTGTATGAACAAAACATATGGTAACTGTTTGAAAACTGTAGTAGGAATATCAAGAGTGGTCTTTGGTTTGAGAGGGATTGCTTTAGAGGTCCTAATACTATTTCATATTAGTCTTGGAAAATCTACTCAGCTTTTAAGTTAGGAAGAACTGTTCTTGTTGTTTATCTGTTACATCTGTGAATTGAGTATTCAAAAGTAATTTTCAATGGGGCATGAAATCACTAGGGATCAAAAGATTCGCAGACACTCGTGTTGCTTTTGGCCTGAACTACTTGGGCAAAATCTCTGTTGCTTATTCTATATCCTCCTTACCCTTCAGACATCTCCTGAAGACTCCTTTGTCTCTGCTGATGCTCTTCTCAATAGGATATCTAAGAAAACCTCAATATGTGATCAGCCTGAATATCTAGATCCTGACTTAGCAGAAAAGAACCCCCCAGTATTTGCTCAGAAGCTTCAGGTTTGTAGCAGAAATATAAATGTCAATTTTTCTTTAAGCTTGTCAATATGCAGGTAGGGGAATGCTTTGCCTCACCTGAAAGGGGTGCGGGGAGGTGGGAAAGAAGCAAAATAATGATTTGATTCTTTCCAAAGTAACTTGGGCCTTTCAGGAACTTAAGGAACAGAGAAATTTCAATTTGATTCATATCATACATAATCTTAAATTTCATCAACACTTTCAGCCACCCTGTACCACCGATGTATATATTTTGCAGTATTCTTTATAAAGCAAATCTTTTAAGCTTGAACACAGGACTTGATGTCTTGACACCTGGCCATAGTAGGTCTGTACACGTAGATTAATTTTCAGAGATTTAGGTCCTAATTCTGCTGCCATGAAAATCAGGCTTTGGGGTTTTTTTTAGTAATCTATCTAATGTGGAACTTGGCACAGCTTCTTCTAGGTAAAGTGCATTGATCTGCAGACCAGTTCTGTATGTCAGGCCATATTTTTCTAGAATATTTATAGTGATATCTTTAAATAATAAAGGTTGGATTGAGAGCAGCAGCTGGCATGAATTCACATAAACTGCAACTGAAAAGAGAAGACTCTGCGAGAAACAGCTTTAGCTTTGGAAAACATGTATTTTACCCAATACATTGTTCGTACTTATCACCTAAGAAACTGTTTGCCTATGCAGCTACCTCAAAGCTAAACAAGACCTGGAGTTTTTGCATCAGTATTCTAGTCGTGAAAGGAATATGGGATGTATTTGTCACTCAGAAACTGTCAGAATTACACATTAAAATATAACATTCCCTTTTCGAATGTGTATAAACATTTTTGCTGTGTTCTTAATACATTTTTTTCCTGTGGATTGCTTGCAACCAAACACGTGACAGGAGGAGTTAGAGTTTGCTGCAATGAGGATAGAAGCACTGAAGTTAGCCAGGCAGATTGCCCTGTCTTCTTTCTACTCCGAGGTATCATTTTGTGCCTGCCATGTGTGTGTGAGTGTGCACAGACTAAGAAATCGAGTGCTGCTTTTTCTTTAACAAGGTAACTAAGGCTCTCAGAGTGCGGTGCTAAGCTGGGCCCACCTCGGTGTGACACCAAAGAGCATGCTGAAAGCAGCACTGCACACAGCAATGCTGTCACCTGCTCCACTCACAGAGTAAAGCTGCGTCCAGATTAACCAAAGGTGGATTTGAAGGCAAGAAGCAGGCACATGCCTTTCAGCAATCCAGGTGGCCATTCATCATTTGTCTACAGCAAGATTTGTCCTAAAATGTTTGATGGCAAAAGACTACCAAACCTACTTCATTTATAGATTTGGACTGTAGAGACATTTTGCCTTTTGTTGGTATTTTCAGCTTGAAATCAGACACCTTGACCCTCAGAGTTTAGAAGTGAGAAATTAAATCAACTCTCTGCCTTCAGGCATCTGAAGAAAGGGAATACAGCAGGTTTGGGAGAGCTATAGAGCTCCCAAGGAAAAAAAAGGCCTCCCAACGCAATATGTCTTTGTTAACAAAGGTGTAAACCTTTTTTTATTGCCAATTCCAGGTTGCACTGGCTAGTTCTGCCTCAGAGAGGTGCTCTGCACTGCTGTAGAGATGCACATGGTCCTGACATGTTTAGAATCATAGAATAATTTTGGTTGAAAAACACCTTTAAGGTCATTGAGTCCAACCGTTAACTTTTACGTTACCAAGCCCACCACTAAACCATGTCCCTAAGCACCTCAGCTACGTGTTTTTTAAATACCTCCAGGGATGGTGATTCCACCACCTCGCTAAGCAGCCTGTTTTACTGCTTAACAACTTTTTCAATGAATAAGTTTTTCCTGATGTCCAACCTCAACCTCCCTTGGTGCAACTTCAGGCCGTTTCCTCTTGTCCTATCATTTGTTAATTGGGAGAAGAGACTGACCCTAACTGGCTCCAGCCTCCTGTCAGGGAGCTGTCGAGAGTGAGGTGGTCTCCCCCAAGCCTCCTTTTCTCCAGGCTAAACAATCCCTATTCCTTCAGCCATTCCTCACAAGATTTGTGCTCTAGACCCTTCACCAGCTTCATTGCCCTTCTTTGGACACGCTCTGGCACCATCCGTTTGGAATGGATGGAAAAGCTTGCTCTGATGTGCTGACTTCAGTGGTTAGCTAGTGGCACACCCAGTTTATGATGCCCTTTGTGGTACTTTTAACAAAAAAAGTCAAGCCAGCAATGTTAGTGGCATTCATGGGAAGTGGTACTGTCATAAGTCAGTGGGAAATCTTTTCCCCATCCTATACCATGTTGAGTTCATTGCATTGTAACATTTGGGCTGATTATAGGGTAGAATTTCTTGGTGCTTTAAAGATTGGTCATAAAGTAACTAGTTCAGAAAAGATCCTTTTTTTTAGATTTACTGCAATTTTATGAAAAATAATGATTATATTTGATTTATTTTGCTTACTTTAAATAGCTCACGAGGCAGCTGTTTCCATGGTACACATATACTTGCAAAAGTAAACACAGTCCTTTCAGATTTATGGGTGTTTTAACGTAGGTGACTATAATCTTTTATTTAATCAAGAAAAATGTGCCATTGTCTTTGTTAGAAACCAAGCTTAACCTTCTAATGAGGAACAGAAAGAATAAAGGAGGAAAAAATAAATACCCTTCTCCTGTGTGAGTACTGACCTGTGTGTGACCGTGTCCCCTTTCTCCATTGGCCTGAGTGGCAAGTGTCAGAAGAGGGTGAGGTGGGATCCTCTCCAGATCCTCTCTACACCATTGTTCTCTCTCTGCCTCCTCGTCCTCTCAAGCACCAGGAAACCCTTGAGATGAAACACGTAATAATACCTAGACGCTCTTCCCAAGTTATCCAAAAAACTTAGACATCTGCATTTGCTGCCAGCCAGCAAATCAGAAACTCACAAATTGTGCTATTTTAGACTAAAGGGAATATGTTCCTGTGTTTGTGAATTCTTGTGTGTTACCCAGGGAAGATTCTGACCTGTAACAATGTCATAGTATTGGATTATGTGGAGATTTTTTTGTTGTGGGTTTGGTTTTTTTTCCAAGATGCTTTTTAACATCATTATAGCCTTTTATCTAGATCAAGTTTGTGAACTCCTTAGAGCATAGAAACAGGGAATGGTTTTCATGTAACTTTTTAGAAAACACCATTAATCTGTATACCAAAGACAGCAGGAACGATAAGCAGAGATGAGGAGAGAGAAATAAGGAAAACTACACCCTCTGAC
Source organism: Ceryle rudis (assembly GCA_033439905.1). Lineage (NCBI taxonomy): Eukaryota > Metazoa > Chordata > Aves > Coraciiformes > Cerylidae > Ceryle > Ceryle rudis. The sequence goes on from JAAGNO010024312.1 coordinate 44,340, forward strand.
ACAGAACTGGTAGCATTTTGATGTCCACAAAGCTCCACGTGGGTCCAGTCATAGGAATGCTTTTAGCTGACCACTGTGGGTGTCACGTCAGGCTGGGAAGGACTTTTGTCCTTGTGTGACTTTACTATTTCAGTGGGAGGTTGTAATTTTAAATTAGCTTATGATGACAACCCTTGTGACCTACAGTGACTGATGGCCTGGATTATATATAATAGGATCCACCAGATGACTGCAGTGACTTAAATTCAGATACTAACTGGCAGAATTCCCTTCTGGTTGACTGGCCTCAGTTCTTTTCCTAATGTTGTATAATTGCATTTAACATTTACTGAACTGATACAGAATGGGTAGCAATAACTGGATGCTAAATAAAGACACAAGCACTTGTTCTGGCAAGTTAGGTCACCTAAAATAAAGATTAAATACGAGTATTTTCTGCTAGTGCTGGGACTGAGAATAAGGGTGTGCAGTTTGTTGCTCTGAGACACAGGGAAGTTACTTGGCCACTCCCAAAACTTCTCATCGTAGACTTCAACAACAGCAGGACTAGTCATCTGCTTTTACATTGCCAAAGATTTTTATCTTCCAGCATTGAAATGAATTAACTCTTCTCTATTAAACAGATTAAGACTATTAAACAGATATTTAACAGATTAAACATTAAGATGTCCTGTGGCCATTTTTCTATAGGTGCAATTTGAACAGAAAGCTGTTAGGGTTTGTGTCCACCACCCTACAGATGCTGAGGTGATGTAGAGTTGGGTGTTGAAATAAGATCAAAGGAAGGGAGAGAAACTAAAAGGAAAAGCATTGGCACAAATGGGGTTAGTGCATCCTGGTTTTGGGGGGCTCTCATGGTAGCAAAGAAGGAATATTCCCTTCAAACGGGGATACCTTTTTTTTTCTAGTAAAACTTTACAAGTAGAGAGCTAAAACATGGACTTTACTTGCTTTTCAGTATATTTGCAAGCACAAACAGATCTTGTTTTGCCTCCATTGCCCTGTCTGCACACACATCAATTAATTAAGAGCAGGTCATTTGATACACTCAAGCAGTATTTGAGTGCTTGTAAAGGGGAAGCCAATTTTCAGCAGGGCTAAATACATATTCCACTAAATGGTATGATAAAAACTAATTTTAATTTTCATTCCAATGCCTTTCTCTATTTTCTCTCACTGTGACCTTCTTGAAACGAGATAACTGCAGCAGGTTAATCAATGTGCATTTATTCCCTTTGTGGTCAGCTATCTGATTTCTGCGAAGGATGTTGGAAAGAGAAGAGGAAATGTGTTGGGCTCTCAAATATTTACACTAAGATTGCAGTGACCTACATTTAGTAGTAATTCCCCTGCAGAATCTAATCTTTCTGTGCGAGGTTCAGTGACTTACAAATCCCTGCACTTATTATTACCCCAATTAACTCCTTACCTTCTCAGCAATTAGGTGCTGAACTTAAAGCACTGACAGAGTTATTTTGGGTAATGCCATCATCCTGTTGGTCAGTTTATATTACTTTCTCAGGAGAGGAATATTTGGATGTAGCAAATAGCAGTTAGTGAAATGTGCATCCATTTGGAGCTGTGTAAAATTGGCTTTTGAAGTTAAACCATGAGGAGGACTTCTACTGGTTGCTCCAGCCAGAGAGCCTGGTTGTGACTTGTGTGAGGTGTTTCCAGACTTAGGTCAATGCTGGTCAAACCACTACCACAAAAATTTCTGCTCAGTGGTTAAATTCCAAGAGATTTTACAATTATCTTTGGAAATTTTAAGGTGTTTTGCTTGCCATTATTGCTATTCTTTGGTACAATTTGGGAAGAACTAGAAAAAACACAACTACGTTAGTGAGGTGTTGAGCATTATGTAAAAAATATGCCTGTCTGTATTAAGTGCTTTAAATCTTCTTTAAAAATTTTCATTATCCTGTCAGTTACTTGAACACATTTTTACATGAGCTTGCAGAAATTTGGGGTTCTTTTGCCACAATTAATATTTTCCAGCAATCTCTTTGTGACTTCCAGCAAATTACGCTGCCGGAGGCTTTTGAAACATGATACATGCAGTTCAGCAGATAAATCTTCAGGATGGCCTTTTGTTTGAGGACAGCTTTGATGATCTAATGGCTTTTTTTAATCTCTCAATTATTCTTGCCTTGTGTTTGAGGCGTAACTAAAGAAAGTTTGGGTTTTTTTTGAAGTTGGGATACTGAGTTGAGCCAGCAAAAGTCTTATTTCCTGACTTCTACCTTTACTCAGATCTGTGGACTGCACCATGTGGTTTTGTATTTCTCCATTTACATAGATGTCTGAGCTTGGGCCCCAGATGTATTTTTCCCTGCATAGTAGTTGTATATTGGGAGGTGATTTCAGGAATACAGGCTATGTAATTTGGAGAGATCTTGTGATACTTTTTGCTCAGGTAGGAAAAGACACTGGCTTTGAGGTTTTACCTCCTAA